>CM077089.1:152979413-153136863 GCA_039513925.1 Platanthera zijinensis
CGCGGTATTCCGTGGTGCTTCCGTATGCAAAGTTCAATCCCACCGTCTAGAGGAGGGAAGAAGCCCTGCCGTCAATACTTTGCTGGATTGGGATAAGGAAGATCGTTTCCCACCTCTGTCACTAGCGCCGCTGTTTCGCGATTTTTGGACGCCTCCTTCGCCACCCTTCGCTGGGAGTAGAGAAATTGTAACCCTAGCCGCTGCTGTGATCGAGGATCTGTTCCGCCACCTTCATAAGAGATCGGGATATTTCTCCCGTCGTCGTCTCTCCCCTACTACTGTGAAGGTGGAGGAGTTTTGTCGTGGTACTGCCTAGTGGAGGAGGGACCCTCGCCTAACCCTAATTTGCCCAGGCGTCGAGTGACAACCTTGGTATCGTGTGCCAGCCAAGGTGTTGAGTGGATGCCCCGACATCGAGTGCGTTGTGTCTATCTCCAGGCATCGAGTGCATCGAGTCCAGCTCCAGGCGTTGAGTGCGTTGAGTGCTCTAGCTCCATGCATTGAGTGTGTCTAGTGCTCTAGCTCCAGGCATTGAGTGCGTCGTGTGCTCTAGCTCCAGGCGTTGAGTGCATCGAGTGCTCTAGCTCCAGGCATTGAGTGAGTCGAGTGCACTAGCTCAGTCGTTGAGTGTTCCTCTGAGCGTCGAGTCCTAGCTCTTGGCGTCGAGTGGGCCTGTCTTGGCGTCAAGTGGCATTGTCTTGGCGTCGAGTGGTCTTGTCTTGGCATCGAGTGGCCTTGTTTGGCGTCGAGTGGCAATGTTTGGCGTCGAGACATCCTATTGGCGTTTTATGGCCCTCACAATGATGAATGAGAGCAATTTCTCGTCTCCTGTTCTGATGCTCATGTTGGAAAAGTTCACGGCGACTGAGTTCAATGATGGGAAGCTGAATACCCAATTTGGGATGAAGTACCTAAATGTGTTCTACACAATCAAGTCTGATCGTGCTGACGTTATAGGGACTGATGATGAGACACAGTGGCTCCATGATGAGGACTTCTGCCGTGACTACCTACTGAATTGTCTATCCTCCAGTCTGGTAAAGACGTACATCAAGATGAAGACTAACAAGGAGAACTGGGAGGTTCTGGAGGAGCACTTCAGGCAGTAAGAGGACCTCTCAAAAGCACACCTGGTGGACAAGTTACATTCCTTCACGTTCGACGAGGAGAAAGTCATTCTCCCTCAGGTATCGGAATTTGAAAACTTAGTCGATTCGCTGCATAGTGAAAACATTACTCTGCCTGATAGCTTTGTTGTGGGCACGTTTGTTTACAAATTGTCTTCCACGTGGTACAATTTAAAAACTAAAATATATCGCAAGAAGATGCAAGTTGGTCTGAATGACCTCAAACGTTTTATACGCATTGAGGATGAAAACAAGACAAGACATGCCTTAGAAACTGTTAGCAAGAAAAAAGCTGCGACTAACATGATTTCAAGCTCTAAATGTGCGGCCCATCCTAAAAAGACCAAACTTCCCCACAATAGCTCACAAGTTGCAGGCCCGAGTAAAAAGATTAAAAAGTTTAAGGACAAGTGTTTCAACTGCAACAAGTGGAGACACAGTGCATCTGATTGCAGACTCCCTAAAAAGGAAAGGACCAGAGCACCACCAGAAGACAACCAAGCTAATATGGTTAGCCTTGCTGAGCCATCCGACTTTGTTTCTTTGGTCGAAAATGCGAAGACCAGCACTGAGTGGTACTTGGATTCGGGGGCAACGTGCCACATTTGCAACAACGATAATATGATGACAGGGCACACTACTGCAAGAGAGTCTGTGACGGCGACGAATGACGAGACAACTGACGTGCTGAAGGTGGGGAACGCAACTCTACTGCTATCCTCAGGTAAGACTTTAACTTTAAAGAACGTTAAATTCATTCATTCATTAACTGCTAATTTAGCATTTATAAGTTTATTATGTGATGCTGACATGCATTTTACTTTTTATAGCGGTAGAGTAGCACTGTCAATTAACTCTCACTATTTTGGATGTGCATACGTCCAAAATAGAATGTACCGACTAAGTATAGAAATTGAGATAGTTCAACAAGTTCAAATAAACTTAGTTAGCCCTAAGACTCTACATGAGAGAATCACTACTAGAAAAATGGCTTTTAGCCACGGTTTCTTTTGCCACGGGGAAAAATCGTGGCTAATAGTGAGTATTAGCCACGGTTTTATTCCGTGGCTAATACTGGACTTTTAGCCACGGTTTGCCTGAACCGTGGCTAAAAGTCTAGTATTAGCCACGGTTTGCCTGAACCGTGGCAAAAGGTCGTGGCATCGTTTAGTCCCACACCGCCCAAAAAAAATGAGATTTTTGGGTTTATAAGGAATTTATTTCAATTAGCCTTTGAAATAAATATGGCGGCGGTGGCGGCCGGGCGGCGGCGGCGGCCGGGCGGCGACGGCGGCCGGCGGCGGCGGCGGCGGCGGCGGCGGCGGCGGCGGGCGGCGGCGGCGGCGGCGGCCGGGCGACGGCGGCGGCCGGGCGGCGGCGGCCGGGCGGCGGCGGCGGCCGGGCGGCGGCGGCCGGGCGGCGGCGGCCGGGCGGCGGCGGCCGGGCGGCGGCGGCGGCCGGGCGGCGGCGGCGGCCTGAATTTTTTATGTTATGAGTGGCCTTTTAACCACGCCAATTAAACCGTGGCTAAAAGTCCACTATTAGCCACGGCAATGAACCGTGGCTAAAAGTCCAGTATTAGCCACGGTTTTGGACTTTTAGCCACGGTTTGGACTTTTAGCCACGCTCGTATTGCCCACGCCCATTTTCCGTGGGCAGACCGTGGCTAAAAGTCTTTAGCCACTGTTTTGGACTTTTAGCCACGGCAATCTGCCGTGGCTAAAAGTCAGTTTTCTAGTAGTGAATAGGATACGTGAACTACAAGAAAATGTTCCAAGTAGTTAGAATTTACCAGATCAAATTAAACACTAAAAACCAACCTGAGAAATGTGAAGTGTGTACTCAGACTAAGATCACTGGAAAACCTTTTAGTGCGGTTATTAGGAGCACAACACTCCTAGAGATTATACATTCCGATATTTGTGACTTTAAAAGTTTTGTCACTAGAAGAGGAAGTATATGATCACATTTATTAATGACTGCTCTAGGTTCTGTCACGTTTATCTTCTTAAAATTAAAGATGAAACATTTGAAAAGTTTTGTATTTTCAAAATTAGGGTAGAAAACCAACTAGACAAGAAGATAAAAAAGTTTAGAAGTGATAGAAGAGGAGAATATGTGTCCAGTGAGTTCAGATGTTTTCTTGCCTCTCAAGGAATCATAGCAGAAATCACTTCTCCTTACTCACCCCAATCGAATGACATAGCCGAGAGAAAGAATAGAACATTAACATAGATGTTGAATTTTATGCTCCTCACTGCTGGCATGCCTACTACTTATTGGAGAGAAGTAATTTTAACTGCAAATCACATTCTAAACAAAGTCCCTCATGCTAAGTTAGAGGTTTCACCTTAAGAGATTTGGTTTAAGAGACCCCCGTCTATAACTAGACTTAAAACTTGAGGCTGTATAGCCTATGTTAGGGTTTCTGATCCTAAAAGGTCTAAGCTTGGACCTAGAACTAACACCTGTGTCTACTTAGGTTGTGTTGAAGATAATGCTACAGATAGATTCTTAGACATTTCTAATAACATCATTATAAAATCTAGGGATGCGGTGTTCTTTGAGAATAAATTTCTTAAAGATAAGAACCTGTCATTCCTAAGTATGCAATCAACTATTACTGAGGAAGTTTCTGAATCAGTACCGAGCACCTCCTATTCAGTTCTAGTAGATAATAGTGGCCTAGAGTCTAGAAGGACTTCGGTGAGAGAGAGAACTCTCAGAACCTTCAGTAGTGATTTTGTCACTTACCACGTCGAGGCTGATCCATCTACCTATAAGGAAGCGATGAGATCAAAGGATTCACTACTCTGGAAAGAAGTCATAGATGAAGAGATGAACTCTCTACTTCAGAATAACACCTGAACGTTAGTTGATAAGCCAAAAAGGACTAAAACTATAGGGTGTAAGTGAGTTCTAAAAAAGAAGTTTAATCTTGATGGTAGTGTAGCTAAGTATAAAACACGCATGGTGGCTAAAGGTTTCACACAAGTTAGTGGGGTATATTACTTTGATGTATATTCACTATTGTGTCACTTAGCAACCATTAGAATCTTCCTTACTATTGCGTCTATTGAGAACTTTATTGTTCATCAAATGGATATTAAGACTGCGTTCTTGAACGGAGATCTGAACAAAGAGATATACATGAGCCAACCTGAAGGCTTCATAGTAGAAGGTCACAAAAATATGATCTGTAAGTTAATCAAGTCACTATACGGACTAAAGCAAGCACCTATATTTTGGCATGGGAAGTTTGATTATAGTGTAAAAACATGAGATTCATGTCGAGTCTCTCTGATAAATGTCTTTACATATATCATAGATCAAATAAAGTCGTTATAATATGCTTGCGTGTGGATGATATGCTGATTCTTAGTTCTGATCAATCTGAATTGGATGACGTTAAGTTAGGATTAATGAAAGAGTTTAGCATTAAAGACCTCAGTGTAGCTGAAACTATACTAAGTATGCACGTGAGCTTTGGGAAAAATGACATTTCCCTAAGTCAAAGCCACTACATAAAATTCATGTTGGATACATGGGGATACAGTGAACGTAAAGCATTAGAGACACCATACAATTATAACAACCGCTTAAAGCCCAATGAAGGAGCTGCGGTTAGACAGTTAGAATATGCTAAACTGATTGGTAGTCTCATGTATGATATGGTCTGCACTAGACCTGACATAGTCTTTATAGTCGACATGTTAAGTAGATTCACTAGTAATCTACTTAACATGGTGCTCAGAAATAAATGACAGCAAGTACACTAGTGGATTTATATTCACACTAGGAGGAGTAGTTATAGCATGGAAGTTCAAGAGTCAATCATGTATTGCACTATCTTCTGTGGAATCCGAACTCTACGTTCTAGCTTCAGCGGGAGAAGAAGCAGAGTGGATAAGAGATTTGATGATGGACATTCCACTATCGAGCCTGAAATTGAGTTCTGTTGCAGTTTGCTGCGACAATCAAGCTACTAAAACGATTACTACAAACGCTTTGTTCAATAACAAAAGAAGACAACTAAGGATGAAATAGGCCTGGTTGACCTCCCTCACGAGTCAAGGAATTATTACCCTACTTGATGTGATGTCGAAAGATAATGTTGCAGACACCTTGACAAAAAGATTAAATAAAGCTCTCATAATCAAAACATCGGGGGAGATGTGATTAAAGTTCATAGAAATATGAAACTTTCCTCTTATGTTTATGTTTTAATGGTAAGAGTCTATAACTGCAACATTCAAGCATCTAATAATAGATTGAAAATCCCAAATAATTTCTTGATGAAAACCCAAGATGGTTGGATGCTTGTCATTCCACATTTGATGACTTAACATCCTTCTCATTGTAAGTTGATTTGAGAATTATTCAATTGGGAATAGAAAGTCGTTGTACGAGTTAATTTAACATCAGTGATCATAGCACATTATTCATCATATGATAATGTTGTAAATGACGGTGAAAGTGAAATCTATCCTAGAGATTAGAGCAAACACACAGCAAGAATAATAAAGAAAAGAAACAAAGGCAAACCAGACAACACAAGAATTTTATAGTGATTCCCCTAAACTTGGGTACATCCACTCTTCTACCACCCTAGGTAGGAATCCACTGCAAGATGAGTTGATCAGGTGTCCTGGGCACCAATGAGCTTTTGATAAGGTGCTCAAAAACCAAAACTAGATTTTTTGATCAGGTGTCTTGCCACCACTAAGTTTTGATCAGGTCTCAGAAACAAAGCAGAACTTTTGAAGGGAGTTCAAGAACCCTTTTACAGGAGGGAAGGGAGAGTTGATGCTGTCTTCTCTATTCAACAATCAAAGAGAAGCATAAGTGGATTTTGATGATGTTGTCAAAGCTCCCCCTAAGATTTGCAATTGTTCAGGAAGGAGAGCTTTGCAAAGGGTGATAGGTCTTCAATGTATGACTGCTCCAGCAAATGATGATTTTAGCAAAGGCTGAAATGTGAGTTGTCTTGGAGTGTGAATGATGAAGCCTTGATGATGTTGATCTTCCAGTAAGCCTTCAGACTGATGTAGAGTAGTTGTCTCTTCAGGCTTCCTGGAATAGTAGATCTGAGAAGAGCACTGGCTATACAAGTGATGTTGAGTTCTTCCTGGAACTCTGATTCCTGTACTACTTTCTCCTCTCCACACGATGTTCATCTGTATTTCTGTGTATATATTCAGATAGTTTGCAAATGGTCATTTGAATTCTTGCATTTATTATTGCTGCCTCTTAGTTACTCCAACGGCTATAATCTCCATAAATGCATTCTTGTAACTGTCCTATAATAAAGCTGTGTTGGAATATGAACTGCTCACTTTGATTGAACCAAGGTTATCCTGAAAATCTGCCTGGAAACTTGTGTTAAGTGAAATGGATGAAATCGTCGATCTCAACAAGATGATCGTCGATCTGAGCTCAACTATCGTCGATCTGAGCTCAGAGATATTGGAGCTGGTCTGGGACAGAAAACGTCGATCTGAGCTCGGAGATCGTGGAACGGAGTTCGAGGCCTCGTGGACCTGAGCTCAGAGAACGTCGATCTCAGCTCGACGCCTGAACTCATCTCGTCGACCTGAGCTCGACGCCTAGGTTGAATTCTGATTTCTTCTCTGACTGATTTCTCTTGGCTGATTTCTTCAATCTCTGAGAGCCTCTGACTTAGCACATCCTATGACCCTTAGCTATACATGGAGAGGTCAATCTAATAGTCCTAAAGACATAGTGATCATGACCCAAATCCAAATTAGGGTGTTCTTATAGATGGTACCTGCAGAAGGCTATGGTAGAGATTGCTCTCTCCTTGAAAAGAATATGTTAGCATAAAAATGATATTTGTCCAGCAAATTTTATTATGATTTTGAATCTGAAAAACAAAGTCTGATATCTTTCTTCCTATAGAATTTCTTTTCATCAGAAGAGATTCAAACTCAGTGCCATGATCACTGCTGACCAATGTAACTAGAGTAGAGGACTCAATCTAGATCAATTTAGAAAAAGATTTATAAGAAATATAAAGTTATCTGACAGAGAATTCTCATACAGAAATCATAACATAATTTTGAACAAGATATCAAAAGGATAGAAGCAGCCCTTAAGAAAAGATGTTTCCTAATAAATTTGTTCCAAATAGGAAAAGGATTTGAAAATATTTTAAATAGTTTATCCTTATAATTATAAATCAAATTTATGAAAAGGCAGACTGAGTTCGACGATTTTATATAGGATCGTCGATCTGAGTTCGACGATTTTATATCGGATCGTCGATCTGAGTTCGACGATCTGAACTCATTTCGTCGATTAAGGTATTTCTTCTTCCTTTGAATATATTCTGAAAACATTCCTCTGAGAAGTTTTGTTTCCTCCTCAGGTTTTATTGAATCTTGGAAGCAGAGTTGAAGTTCTAAGTTAACTGAACTGAAAACAAAGTTAGATAATACCTGATCCTCTTCAGGTTTTGATTTTCCTTCTGTTTGTTCAGCCTCTAAACTGCTGCAGGAAGTATTGATGACTAGGGGTGCAAGTTGAGTTGAGTCGGCTCGAAAGCTCGATGAGCCGGCTCGAAAAAAGCTCGACTCGAGCTCGAGCCTGTCGAGCTCGAGCTCGAGCTCGACGAGCTCGAGCTTGTCGAGCTCGAGCTCGAGCTCGACGAGCTCGAGCTCGATTACGAGTCGAGCTCGAGCTCATCTAATGCTGTTCATGAGCTCGCGAGCCGGCTCACGAGCTTTTTATTTATACATTTTTTAAAAAAAAGTAAAAAAAAAATAAAAAAAATTATGAAAATAAAGCTCATGAGCTAAAAAGCTCGCGAGCAGCTCGAGCTCGAGCTCGAGCTCGCGAGCTCGAAACTCGAGCTCGAGCTCGATAAGTTGGCCTTGAGCTCGAGCTCGAGCTGGGCTAATTGAGCTCGTCGAGCTCGAGCTCGAGCTCGAAATGAAAAGCTCGAGCTCGAGCTTGGAATTTTTTCCAAGCTCGACTCGAGCTCGACTCGTTTGCACCCCTATTGATGACCATTAAGCAGAATTGTTTGGCTCTTGCTTCCTCTTCTTCATCTTCAAATGATGATTCATCATCTGATACATCCCAAATGACATCTAGGGATACTGATTCTCCTTCTTCAAATAAACTGTTGTGGCTTTATTCT
Organism: Platanthera zijinensis; assembly: GCA_039513925.1. Taxonomy (NCBI): domain Eukaryota; kingdom Viridiplantae; phylum Streptophyta; class Magnoliopsida; order Asparagales; family Orchidaceae; genus Platanthera; species Platanthera zijinensis. The sequence continues at coordinate 152,987,703 of CM077089.1, forward strand.
GTTGTTCCATTCACTGGTTCAGAAGCCATTTGATGAAGAGAATCCCATATTTCCTTAGTTGTTGAGCATTCAACAACTTCCTGGAACAAGTCATCAGATAATGACTGTGTTAGGATATTCATGGCTCTGGCATCAGCTAGCCTTGCCCTTTTAGTTGTTGTTGCTGAGGTTGGGAGACCTGTCATAATAACATAAAATATTTCTTCATCAATATTGTCCATAAATGACTTAATTCTTGTCTTCCAAAGTGCAAATTTGTTTATGTTGCACTTAGGATGTCTGGTGATAGAAAATTCCATATTCTTGCTATGTGAAAAACAAAATAATTAATCTAACTAGGATGGATCAAGAGAGATCTTTTGGTTCAGATGTTAGCCTGTATAACCAACCAAACTAATGAAGATATAGTTGTTGAATAACCTACCTCCCTCTGATACCAATTGAAAGTGAGATCTATTCTAGAGATTAGAGCAAACACACAGCAAAAATAATAAAGAAAAGAAACAAAGGCAAACCAGACAACACAAGAATTTTATAGTGGTTCCCCTAAACTTGGGTACATCTATTCTTCTACCACCCTAGGTAGGAATCCACTGCAGGATGAGTTGATCGGGTGTCCTGGGCACCAATGAGCTTTTGATAAGGTGCTCAAAAACCAAAACTAGATTTTTTGATCAGGTGTCTTGCCACCACTGAGTTTTGATCAAGTCTCAGAAACCAAGCAGAACTTTTGAAGGGAGTTCAAGAACCCGTTTATAGGAGGGAAGAGAGAGTTGATGTTGTCTTCTCTGTTCAACAATCAAAGAGAAGCATAAGTGGATTTTGATGATTTTGTCAAAGCTCCCCCTGAGATTTGCAATTGTTCAGGAAGGAGAGCTTTGCAAAGGGTGATAGGTCTTCAATGTATGACTGCTCCAGCAAATGATGATTTCAGCAAAAGCTGAAATGTGAGTTGTCTTGGAGTGTGAATGATGAAGCCTTGATGATGTTGATCTTCCAGTAAGCCTTCAGACTGATGCAGAGTAGTTGTCTCTTCAGGCTTCCTAGAACAGTAGATCTGAGGAGAGCACTAACTATATAGGTGATGTTGAGTTCTTCCTGGAACTCTGATTCCTGTACTACTTTATCCTCTCCACACGATGTTCCTCTGTATTTCTATGTATATATTCGGATAGATGGCAAATGGTCATTTGAATTCTTGCATTTATTATTGCTGCCTCTTAGTTACTCCAACGGCTATAATCTCCATAAATGCATTCTTGTAACTGTCCTGTAATAAAGCTGTGTTGGAATATGAACAACTCACTTTGATTGAACCAAGGTTATCCTGAAAATCTGCCTGGAAACTTGTGTTCAGTGAGAAGGCAGAAATCGTCGATCTCAACAAGATGATCGTCGATCTGAGCTCAGAGATATTGGAGCTGGTCTGGGACAGAAAACGTCGATCTGAGCTCGGAGATCATCGAACGGAGTTCGACGCATCATGGACCTGAGCTCAGAGAACGTCGATCTCAGCTCGACGCCTGAACTCATCTCGTCGATCTGAGCTCGACGCCTAGGTTGAATTCTGAATTCTTCTCTGACTGATTTCTCTTGGCTGATTTCTTCAATCTCTGAGAGCCTCTGACTTAACACTGTAAGACCCCCTTTTTTTCGTTCAAAACTCGAGGTCTTATGCCCAGAACCGCCGCTTTGCGGTGACACCTTCGCACCCGGGAAGGTCGTCACTACAACGCGCCGATTCTGCCGGCCTTTTTGATCACAATCAAGTAGCAAGTAGTAAAGAAAGAGAAATGCAGTCCACAATAATAAATCACATATATGTAAACTCCACGAAGGGAGTGTCCACAATATAACATCAGAGTAAAAACAGAGTACTGAAAGGAAGAGGGCCTAAGCCCGGTACAACAACACCTCTCTACACGGTCACTCAAACGGAAGCTGAAAAACAAACTGCTACTAAGAAACGGAACTCACGGTCCCGGCTGTCTGAACTCTTGAGCTAGACTGCCCTGTCTCCAAGCGCACCGGCCTCTTGGGCTGCTCCTCCGGCCTGGGCTCCACGATTCCCTAAAATGATGTGGTCCGAAAACATTAGTCTATAAGACTAAGTCCTATCATCCCCCACCCCTTCCCCCATGCCCTAAGGCACCGAGCGGAGAGGAAGAAAGGGGAGGACATGAAAGTGGAGAGTAGTCAAAAGCAGGTGATGGTGGAACTAACTAGCAAGTTATGACAGGGGAGCAATATAAGTGTTGTAATAGGTAAAACAGAAAGGTAAGTAAGTAAGAAATTAAACCTCCACTTATGTGAGTACACATAAGCCAAGGGATCTTCTACAAGGCTCCCATCGTATAAATGTCCCATTCCACTTATACGTTGGGGTGTCGGTTATCACGCAGCAGGTATACATATATCAAATTAACCTTAATTTATAAACTTGCCCACACAAGCTTATAGACCAAGGGGTCGTTTTGCAAGTCCTAAAGTATAAGCGTCCCATTCCACTTATACTTTAGGTGTCAAGGTTGTTATGAATGATTATGACATGCTGCTATATGGTGGGTATGATGATCAAGCAGTGCAATTCACACACCCAACTTTGGTACACAAACCTTTAGTTCCCCTGTACAACCCATATTCGACGAGGGAGGGCCCTACCACCGCCAGGTCATCAAAAGTCAAAGTCAACAAGACAAGGTGGGGATCCAGACCAGCACCCCAGGCCGCGGAAGGTTCGGGCGAGTATGGCGAGCTCCCCAGGCCAACTCGCCAGGTGGCGACTATGGCCAGATGCTCGCCTCTTCAAGGCGAGCTCCCCGGGGAAATCACCAACTCGCCAGGGTGGGGGTATAAGTAAGACCCCCCCCTTTTTCTTTGGTTTTCCCTATAAATAGGACCCCAAGGGTACGAAGGAGAGGACAAGCAATTCTCGGCCTGAGCCCTCGCGAGTTCCAGCAACTGCCCTTGACTCGTTATTGCTCAGCTCGCCTCCTTCGTACCTAGCTCGGCCAATCTGGTTGAGAAGGGGTTGCTTCTCCTAAGCAACTGGGTACGTGGTGGGACCTTCCCGCCGTAGCAACCTGGGGTCTTGTTTGCGCAATTCGTTCCTGTTTCCTGACCAGAGATCATCTTCCCGACTGGTCGACCAGTAACTTCAGGTTGCCTAGTACGATTTCTGAGGTTGAGAATTTCTCGGCTTCAACACTTGGTGCGGTGAGCGTGGATAGCGACCGAAGAAGAAAGTCGTGGTCGGAAGATGGCCGATGGTGGAGACCGGGGCGAGTTGGGAGGTAACTCGGCGGGAGCTGGAGTCCCGGGGCAAGGTAGCGAGTATGTGACGGTGGCGGCATTTGAAGAGTTCGCAAGGAGAGTGGAGAAGGCAATACTCGTCGGGTTGTCCAATCCGCCTGAGGTGACGGCGACTTCCCCCCGCCGCCGGACACCCCCTGGCGAGGAGATACCAACTCGGTGAGCAGGGAAGGAGCCCACTTGGGCGAGTGGAGAGCCGGTGATCCCCCCGCGACATCACCCGGCGAGTAGTCAGGGAATCCGGTTTCGAGAACCAGAACTCTCGGCGAGGTATGGAGATACTCGCCGATGGAGCGAGTATGACTGCTCGAGCGGAGAGGATACTCGCCGCCGCCAGGAAGGGAGGAGCCCCTTTTGCGACGAGATCCTCGCAGCCCTTGTCCCCGACAACTTCAGAGAGCCAGTCCTCTCGTACTACTCCGGCAAGGACGACCCGGTGGGACATCTTCAATGGTTTGAGGATGTGGTCTCCATTCGCAACATGACCGATGCTCTCAAGTGCCGGCTCTTCTCCATCACCTTCAAAGGTAGCGCGAGAGATTGGTTCCACCAGCTGCCAGCCGGGTCAGTTTACTGCTTCTCAGATCTACGAAGGGGCCTGTTAGCAAGGTTTGCGACGTCCAAGCGGAGGAAGAAGGAGGCCACCGCCCTCTTCAAGATCGTGCAGGGGCAGCACGAGAGTTTGGGCCGGTACATCGACCGATTCCAGGAGGAGGTGCTGGAGGTGGAAGAGGTAGACGGGTTCACCTTGATGGTGGCCCTCAAGTTCGGGCTGAAGCAGGGTCTGTTCAACATGGAGTTGGGGCACAGGCCGCCCAAATCGTTCGAGGAGATGGTGGAGAGAGCCAATGTGTTCATCCAGGGAGAGGAGAGGAACAAGGAGTTCCTAGCACGGCTCGATGGAGACCGACCGCTTGGGCAAGACAAGGGAAGACTGCTGGAGAGGGAGAGGGCGCCGGAGGGGCGCAACAACAGGAAGCAGGAGAGGCCGCAGGAGAGAGAGGAGAAGAGAGAAAGGGGAAGGGAGATCAGAAAGGTGGAGAGGCAGGAGAGGCGGGAGAGGCCTCGAAGGCAGGAGGATAGGAGGCCCGTCGGGGGTCGAGAGGCGAGGAGCGAGGAGAGAAGATTCCAGTACCCGAGGGATCGCCCCCAGTGGAGGCGGCCCATCCGTCAGGAGGAAGGGAGGGCTTACAACCCTCGGGAGCAGGGAGGAGGAAGAAGGGAAACCATGGCCATCACGCAGCGAGCCGCTAAACGCCGGCGGAAGGAGAGGCAGCAGGAGAGGAGGCAGGAAAGGCAGCAGGAAGCGGCGATTCCCCTCTACTGCGATATCCATCGAGTGGAGGGGCACGGAACCTTGGCTTGCCCTGAGTTCTGGGAAGCAAGGAGGAGGATGGAAGCAACGGCGACCGAGAGGGAGCAGCCGCAGCAGGAGGCCCAGGTTGGGCAGGTGGCCTACCAGGCACCGCAGAGAAGGAGGAACGAAGACAGGATCGACCAAGGAGGAAGGGGGAATATCATTCCCGGTCCGGGAGGCGGGCACGTCGGAGTAATCAACGGAGGGGCGGGGCTAGGAGCTTCCCGCAAGGGAAGTCTCCACCAAATCTACAAAAGGAGCGTCGCTTCGACGTCTCAGACCCCCCCTCCCTTGAACGAGATCACCTTCTCGGAGGAAGACATGCTCTGGAACGAGAACCCCTTCCATGACGCCCTGGTGATTCAAGCAGCAATCGAGGACTTCACCGTCGACCGAATCCTCGCGGATAACGGGAGCTCGGTGAATGTCATCTTCAAGAGAACCTTCGTCGGCCTTCAGGTGGAAGCGTCCCGGGTTCAGGCAGCGGATGGGCCTCTCTTCGGCTTCTCCGGGGAGAAGAAGGAGGTGGAAGGAGGAGTTGAGTTGCTGGTCACCCTCGGGGGAACTTCGATCCGATGCCGCTTCGTCATCGTCGACGCACCCAGCGGCTACAACGCCATCTTTGGACGGCCCCTCATCAACTACTTCAAGGCCGTCCCTTCATCATATCATCAATGCCTGAAGTACTGCAGGGACGACGTCCAAGTCAGGATCAGGGGAGATCCCAGGGCCTCCAGGGAATGCTACCTGAATGCGGTCAGCACCATCAGCTGGATGGGTGACGCAGAAAGGTTGGAAAGGATGATGGAGCAGGAAGAGGGCCTGCAAGCTGCCGAGGAGCTGGAGGAAGTGGAGGTGATCTCCCTGAGAGGAAAGCCGGAGCTGCTGAAGATCGGAGGAGCCTTGCCCCCGGAAGGGAAGGTGGAGATAGCTGCCTGCCTACAGGAAAACGCGGACATCTTCGCATGGAGCGCCGTCGAAATGCCAGGGATTGATGCTGATGTTGCCTGTCATCGCCTCAACCTGGATCCGGCGACGGCCCCCGTCCGTCAAAAGCAAAGGAAGAGCGCCGCCACTCTAGCGGGACCCATCCGGGAGGAAGTAGGGAAGCTGCTGGAAGCAGGTTTTGTTTCGGAGATCCAGTATCCAGGCTGGGTCTCCAATGTTGTAATGGTGAAGAAGTCCGGAGGGGGCTGGAGGTTATGTATCGACTTTTCATTGTTGAATAAAGCTTGCCCGAAGGATTGTTATCCCCTGCCTCAGATCGACGCGCTGGTTGATTCCGCCGTCGGATTTCCTGTGATGAGTTTCCTTGATGCTTTTTCAGGATACCATCAGATCCGGATGCATCCCCCCGATTGTCGCGACGTTTCCTTCATCACCAGCGACGGGTGTTATAGCTACAAGATGATGCCCTTCGGGCTCAAGAACGCTGGCGCGACATATCAAAGAATGATGGATCACGTCTTCAGAGAGCAAAAGGGGCGGAATCTGGAAGTCTACGTGGATGACCTGCTTGTTAAGAGCAAGAGCGCCGCAGAGCACGTAGCGGATCTGACAGAGACCTTCGCCACCCTGAGGAGGTACAAGATGCGGCTCAACCCGGCCAAGTGTGTTTTCGGCGCGGGAAGGGGGAAGTTTCTAGGGCACCTCCTTACTCCCCTAGGGGTGGAGCCTAACCCCGACAAGGTGAAAGCCATCGTGGAGATGGCGTCCCCGAGGGATTCCAAGGAAGTTCAAAGGTTGACCGGAAGGCTGGCAGGTCTTAGCCGGTTTCTCTCCAGGGCCGGAGAAAAGTGTTCCCCTTTCTTCAAAGCCCTTCGGGGGAACCAGAAGTTCGAGTGGACCCCGGAGTGCGAGGAGGCCTTCGTAAAGCTCAAACAACAGCTGACTCGAGCTCCTCTCCTTCAGGGTCCGCAGGGCGGCGAGGACCTCTTGCTCTACCTAGGGGTAGGGGCTGAAGCAGTCAGCTCGGTGTTGGTCCGAGAGGAGGGAAAGAAGCAGCTTCCAATCTACTACGTGAGCCGGGTGCTAAGGCAAGCCGAAACACGGTACCCCATCCTGGAGAAGTTAGTCTTTGCCCTGGTAGTTTCGGCCAGGCGACTCCGGCCATATTTCCAAGCCCACTCTATCAAAGTAGTCTCCGACCACCCCTTGAGGAGTATCTTGGACGGAGTGGAGCACTCCGGCAGGCTCGCCAAGTGGGCCGTGGAGCTGAGCGAGTTCGACATCTCCTACCCCCCAAGGGTCGCGATCAAAGCACAAGTCGTGGCGGATTTCCTGGCCGACTTCTCGGCCGAGGTCGAGGCAGACACGGATGTCTCTCGGCCGGTCCCTTGGAAGATGTTCGTAGATGGCGCGTCAGGGAGACACTCCGTGGGAGCCGGGGTGGTGCTGGTTAGTCCTCAGGGGACCAGGATTGAGCAAGCCGTCAAGATCCATTTTCCGGTCACTAACAATCAGGCGGAGTACGAAGCCATGGTGGCTGGCTTGCGACTCGCCAAGGAGCTGGCAATCAGAGATATTAGGGCTTTTACCGATTCCATGGTGGCGGCATCTCAGATTCGGGGAGAGTTCGAAGTCCGAGATCCCATCTTGCAACAATATCTGGTTAAGGTCAAAGGCCTGATCGGGGGGTTCCGATCCTTTCACGTTGAGTACGTGCCCCGAGAACGCAACTCCGAGGCAGACGATCTTGCGAAATACAGCCCTCGGGCTGGGGGAACCGCCGTCGAGTTGTTTCGACCATCCATCGAAGAAGGCGAGTTGATGGAGATCGATCAGCGGGCCTCGTGGAGAGATCCGTTCGTCACGTTCCTAGCGACAGGCCGACTACCATCTGACGGGCAAGATCAAAGAAAGTTCCGGTATAAGGCCGCGTACTACTTGCTCCAGGACGGCGAACTCTATCGCAAAACCATTTCAGGCCCTCTGGCCCGATGCTTGTCGGAACTCGAGATTCCCCGGGTCCTCGAGGAGATTCACTCAGGAGAGTGCGGCAGTCACTCCGGGACCCGCACCCTGGAGCAAAGGATTCTGAGGCACGGTTACTTCTGGCCGACCATCCGAAAGGACGCAGAGGCCTACTCCAGAAAATGCTCCCAATGTCAACTCTTCGCGCCCCTCGCGCTCCAGCCGGCTCAGCAACTTCGCTCGATTACCGCTCCGTGGCCCTTCGCAATTTGGGGAATGGATTTGATCGGCCCGTTCCCTCAAGCTAGCGGGCAAAGGAAGTTTGTCCTGGTAATGGTTGACTACTTCACGAAGTGGATCGAGGCTAAGGCTCTGGCCAGGACCACGTCTCAAATCGTCAAGAACTTCATTTGGGGGGAGATCGCATGCAGGTTCGGGATCCCTCTGGCCATCATCACCGACAATGGGCCGCAGTTCGCCAGCCTGGAACTGGGGGACTTTTGTAAACAGTTGGGAACCGACCTTCGGTTCGCCTCGGTACATCACCCTCGTAGTAATGGGCAAGTAGAAGCCGCGAACAAACTCATCATCAACTTGCTGAAGAAGAAGATCACCAATCTCAAGGGGAATTGGGCCGAACAGCTCCCTTCCGTCCTCTGGGCCCTCAGGACCACCCCGAACTCAGCCACAGGGGAAACACCCTTCAAGCTGTCACACGGGTCCGAGGCGCTCATCCCGGTCGAATTTGAGGTGCATAGTCCAAGGGTCATCGCAGCCGAAGACGGAAGCGAGGAATGGCGGTTAGAGAATGAAGGGGCTCAGAGGCTCTCCCTAGATTATGTGGAAGAGCTTCGGGACTTAGCCTCCATGCGCCAGGAGGAAACCAAGAGGCGCATGGCGAGACACTTCGACAAAAACGTCCGCTTGAAGAACTTCCTCGCGGGGGACTTGGTCATGAAGAAGGTGGACGCCGCTGGGCGGGGAGCCACCGTAGGCAAGCTCCATCCCAACTGGGAAGGACCTTTCATCGTCCAAGAAGCCTTGACCACAGGAGGCTATTACCTACAAGACCAAGCGGGAGAGCAGCTGCCTGGAACCTGGAGCGGGGATGATTTGAAAAGATTTTACCCGTAGCAGAAACTCATGTATCAATTTCTGTAAAAACTCTTAAATGAACAAAGAATGCGAGATTTCATCCTTTTTGTGTTAAATGTACCTCAAGGTTTCTGAGTGTTTCCATGGTCCGCCTCGTAGTCGACCTCGAGAGGCAACGGTCGGTTGTTCCTCATATATAGCCCAGCACGGATGATGGGACGATGCTTCGGGATTTTAAGCGCTCTTGTAAGACCGAGCCTCTGTATTGTCGGCCGAGATCAGCTCCCCCCTTGCATGTCGGCCTATGTCTCCCCGAGTGCATCTCTCTTCCGTCTGGAGGACCTGCGAGGAACAGATCTGCACCGTGATCTCCCGGACTTGAGGAGAGGCCGGCCTCGTAAAACACCCGGAAGAAGAACCTGCCAAAGACAGGGTGTGGACGAGCCCGAAGGGAGGTGTGTGAATTCCGAGCGCGTTCAAAAAGGACCCTCGATGAACACCACCCCCATCCTAATCGTACCTATATTCGACGAGGGAGGGCCCTACCACCGCCAGGTCATCAAAAGTCAAAGTCAACAAGACAAGGTGGGGATCCAGACCAGCACCCCGGGCCGCGGAAGGTTCGGGCGAGTATGGCGAGCTCCCCAGGCCAACTCGCCAGGTGGCGACTATGGCCAGATGCTCGCCTCTTCAAGGCGAGCTCCCCGGGGAAATCGCCAACTCGCCAGGGTGGGGGTATAAGTAAGACCCCCTCCCTTTTTCTTTGGTTTTCCCTATAAATAGGACCCCAGGGGTACGAAGGAGAGGACAAGCAATTCTCGGCCTGAGCCCTCGCGAGTTCCAGCAACTGCCCTTGACTCGTTATTGCTCAGCTCGCCTCCTTCGTACCTAGCTCGGCCAATCTGGTTGAGAAGGGGTTGCTTCTCCTAAGCAACTGGGTACGTGGTGGGACCTTTCCGCCGTAGCAACCTGGGGTCTTGTTTGCGCAATTCGTTCCTGTTTCCTGACCAGAGATCATCTTCCCGACTGGTCGACCAGTAACTTCAGGTTGCCTAGTCCGATTTCTGAGGTTGAGAATTTCTCGGCTTCAACATCCCCCTTTCTGGAGATAACTCCCAGGATACTCCCGTAGTGGCAGACGGAAGCGGTGGATTGAGCCTCGCCTACCTCAAAACCAGTAAAAGCACCACTGGTCTGACCTATCGTACGCCCTCAACGCCTGGTGCACGAGGCGGACTCTTGCGTACTCTTGCCGACTGGTCCGCCGGACTTAATCTTGGCTAAGTGCTAGTCACCTTGCCGAGTCAACGATATCGGTGTCGGTGCAATCGAACTCCCCGATATCGAAAACCCACCACCTTAATCTTTCCTATTTTATGCACATGCAGCAGTTTAATATATAACAATTTTAAAGTGTCAAACTCCCGGACTAAACCGTCCGTATAAACCACATCCGAGACCAAATTCCCCGGACTAAAACGTCCGGCTCATCTCCAGACTTCATCCATTAGAATACCACAGGACAGCGCCCCTTGAACACCTCGGGACGACTTAACCATTACCAACCCTAACTAATGAGTGTGTGCAATGTGAATCCCTATTAGGCTAATTACTCTTTCGTTTGTTTTAAGATTTACGTTAGCCCAGGACTGCCCCCGGCATACCCCGTGAAGGGCTCTCAAAGGGCACTAGGAACCAAGATGGCGGCATTACGACACGAAGTTCCCTTTCGCAAGGCACTTATTATTATTGTTTTTTTCCCTTACCCGTTCCCTCTATAAATTGCATCAATCTAAACCTAGGGTGGATTTGACTCTTCACTCTTACGGGGACGACGATCTTTCGTCGGTCCCGCGCACCTTCTAGAGCGCATCAACTCATTCCTCACCACACTTGAAACCTCCTATGGTGATCCATCCTCTTTCTTTAAATCCAACCAACACAAGCTGTCCTTACGCTAACCCAAACCTTATCCTGTTACTCATTTCCCAAAGTTACTAACTACAGACCACCTTATTCTAAGTAATGTCTATGATAGGATGTCCTTTGTGTTTTCATCTGAACAGCCTGAGTTATTTACTGGGGGCCTGTCACGACATAATTGAATCAATTCCCGGTTATAACAATTTTCTCAATTAATCTATTAATTAATTAATTTTACTAAAATCCAAGGTCTTCCAAATTTGAACAAGTAGTATACTTTTCAGTCATGTATAAATCATAATAAATTTAAGAAAAATACTAATATGTCTAAAAATGATATATCCAAGGTTTGGCAATTTTCACTAAAGTCTAAGGGGCCTAAACATATTTTTGCAATAATCCATTTCTTTCATGTCTTATGAATAAACTACATCAGATTCTCTTCTAAATCATTTGGATTAATTACAGGGTACTAGAAATACCATGAAAATAGTACTAAAAAAGTTTCATAATTTTACTGCTCGAAATTAATTTATAATAAATCATTTACTAAAACCCTAATCTAGCATGCTTGTGAATCAAGTACTATATTCATAACTCCAAAAATCCAGAATAAAATCCCACTGATTCAAAATGATTTAAAAACTCTATTTACCAACTTTCATAATTTTCTAGAAAACTATTTATGCCATAAAATATTTTTAAAACATAAGGCCCTTTAATAACACTTGTGAAAGAACTACTCTATTTATTCAACATAAAATTAAACTAAAATTCATGAGCATTTCCAGTGGCCAACAACATCTAATTCCAGAGTTTCAAGGGGGTCTTATTTGAATTAAAAATCTTTAATAAATAAAACATCAAATTGGGCTATACACATATTCATGAATGAAGTACTAAAAACAATAATCCAAAAATTCTAGTAAAATCAGCCAAGGGTCCTAACTACCCTAGAAACACTCTACCCAAGTTTCATAGCTTTTGAGTGCATTTAAACTACTGCTTTGACCTAAAAGCCCTTCTACTCTAAAACTAGGGTTTAGGTTTTGAGGTACCTACCTAACTCAAAATTCTCTAATATTACAACCAGAGGGTTAAATACCCATTAACTACCTCTCCACCAAAACCCAAGGCCATACAAGGGCATTTGCCCCTATGTCCTTCACAAGCCCCCAAAGTCCACATTTAGGGTTTGAACCTGGGCCCTAGGGCAAACATACCCTAATCCATCCCATTTTCCCTAAGGTAATTCTTAGGACCATTTAAAAACAGTGGTCAGAATCTCAACCTCTGTTGAGGTGAGATGATCACACAAGTGTCAAAAGTACCTTTTCCCTAAGCTTCCCTTCACTTGGTCAAAACTAGGGTTTAGAGGATTCCTATTCAAAACTCAACCAAATGAGTTGAAATTTGAACCAAACCTAGATAACTATACCAGGGACACCTCACCAAAATTTGGGAGGGTTTGGAGGTCATTTGACCCTTTAATTATCTTGCCCTAGCTTTTCTAGGGTTAGGGCAAAACCCTAGGTTACACTTCTTTAAAAGGTTTCCAATTTTTACAGGAGATATTTCTAGGTGATAACAAGTCCCTGTCCAAAACTCAAGGCATTTGGAGCAAGGATTAGGTGTAGGAAATTATTCAAGAATCTGTCCTATTAGTAGGACCTACCCTAGAAAAATGGCCCTATAGGTCAGTATACTTGTCATAAAATTTTCCATTACATATCAAACTGTAGATAATAAAAATGCCTACAACATTTATGTTGATCATTTTTGATGAACATGCCCTAAAGGGCCTAAATAATTTTTAGAAGAAATCTACCCTAGTTATAGGACATACCCTTACTAAAAAGGCTCTACAGGGCAGTCCCCTCAACCAATTTTTCACCACTATATATCAAATTGTAGGTCTTCAAAAGACCTACAACTTTCATGTTGTACTTTTTTTTCATGTGGTGCCCATAAGGGGCCTAAATTTAATTTACAGTGAAACTGTTTAAATTAAATACAGAATTTGAATATAAATAATCATTAAATCATAATCTAGGGTTGCACGGATCTTAAAGCAGATCCGACGGGAGCTGTACTTCATCTTCTCCAAATGGCCTGAACCAGAACCCGTGAGAAGTGGTTATCACGGGGCTGTTCCCGACCATTATGGGCGGCGCCACCACCGGGAATCAACTCCTACATGTTCCCGGTGGTGGGGGCTAACCTTTCCGGCGGCTAGGGCGGCCGGAGGTGGCGGCGTCGCCCTACCCGAACCCACCAAAAACTCCATAAAAATGGAGATTTCTGAATTTTTAAGCTTTTTCTCCGGTTCGTTTGAGCATGAACTCAACTCCTAAACAATTCTAGGGTCTAAACATGAGAGAAGAGGTGAGGGAGGACCTGATTTCGGGCTTGGATGCGAGTTGAACGGCGGGATGACATGGTGGCGGCGGTGGCAGCATTTCTCTCCTTGGTGGCTTCGGCAAGGGTTCTATCCTCCTTCTCTGATTTCGAAATGGGTTGCCCCTCTCTCCTAAGTGAGTATATAAAGAGGAGAGGGAGAGAGGGGGCGGTTTTCCTCAAGGGCCATAACACCTCTTCATGGTGGGGGGTGGTTAGAGGAGAGAGAGGGTGGAAACACCTCTTGATGGCCGGGAAAAGGGTGGGGGGAGGAGGTGTCAACCTCTAGGTGGCTGTTGGCCCCTCTTTGGCCGAACTCATGCCTCCTCCCTCTTCAAAACACCTCTTCACCTCTCCACCACCTTTTTCTCTCCTCTATATAACCAAATACTTATTTTTCTCTCTCTCCTAGTCATCCTCACAAATTTTCTTCCCCTAGAAGCCTAAAGCCATCCCATAAAATTAATATTAAAACCTTAAATGCCATATGAGAGGGGGGGGGCTCACCATTCTACCATGAAAATACCCTTAATTCACACTTTCTCTCTCCTATATTTAGCCTATTTCTCTCTTTTTTCTCTCTCCTAGTCAACATGTTGGCTAGCCTAGGGTTTAGGCTATAGGTAGCCATAATAACTCCTAATAAAACCCTATGAGTCTACATGAGGCGGCTTGAGCTTGAGTTAACCCAATTGAGCTAGGTTTGACTTGATTTGGGTTTAGGGTTGACTTGGTCAATTTGACCTTCCGAGTCAACATCAATAGACCCCTAGGGACCCATTGACCTCCCCTAAGGCCTAGGTATGGTTAGGTAGGGTAGACTTGGCATAAAGAGGGTGAGTTGATCCAGGGCAGGGTTACTTTGGCCTAACTAGGGCTTAAGTTGACTTGGGTCAACTTAGCCACTAGGTTTGCACCCAATGGGTCCTTGGTGACCCATTGATCTCATATTAGGTCTAGGAATGCCTTGGAGTCAGATTGAACCCACTAGGCCACCAAAATCAGGGTTTTAAGATTTTACTATTTGCAGCCCAAGTGAGTCTCAACTAACTAGTTGGGTCACTTGACCTCCTAGGTTCAACCTAGGACTTGTTATGACTTAGGAATGTTCAAGTCACTCCTAAGGGGGGGTCTAATTGAAAAATGAGATGTTACAAATCCCAATAAACAAAACAAAAATTTCGTCCCCGAAATTAAGGTTAAGTCTATGGGAGCTTTTCTACCAGGTTATCTTAAGCTTGTAACATCCCACGAGGGTTGAATTGCTTAACCAAGGTTAATAAACAAGGGCTAGCCCCAATAAACAAAGGATTAGCCTCTAATCTTAGGTGATACTCTGGTGTAAAACAAGTAGGGAAAAATAATTACAAGCATCTTGAGAAGTTAGAAGATATTACCTGGCTAAACAACTCCGGGTACTTCTCTCGCATCAAGTCCTCGGGTTCCCAAGTATGCTCCTCTTGCCCATGATTCCTCCACAAGACTTTGACTAGCGGGATCTTCTTGCGGCGCAAGACCCGTATCCCCTGGTCGTCAATCTGTATCGGCTCCACCTGTACGGACCGATCTGTAGCTACCGGCCCATCGGTGGTGGTAATCTGTAACTCCGGGCGTAGTAGAGCCCTCCTGAGTGAAGATACGTAGAACACGTCGTGTAGGCCGGACAGCTCCTGCGATAGCTCCAGTCTGTAAGCTAATGGACCGATCCGCTCCAGGATCCTGAAAGGCCCCATGTATCTCGGACTGAGCTTCTTCCGCCGACCACGTACTCGTGAAACCCCGTGCATCGGCCAGATCTTCAAGAATACCCGGTCCCCAACCTGAAACTCTACTAAACGATGCCGAGCGTCATAATACTTTGCCTGTCTGCTTTGTGCCTCTAGCATCCTCTCTCGAATCAGTCGCACCCGAGCCTCGGTGTCTTCAACAAACTCCGAATCTAGCACCTTTGGATCCGCATCATGTATCCAAGACAAGGGAGTCCGACATCTCCTCCCATACAAGGCCTCATACGGAGCCATCCGTATACTGGACTGATGGCTATTATTGTAAGAAAACTCCATTAGGGGCAACATCCGCTCCCAGGGCTCTCCGTGATCCACAATACACAGCCTCAGTAAGTCTTCTAGCGTCCTGTTGGTACGCTCTGTCTGCCCGTCAGTCTGGGGATGGAAGGCCGTACTGAAGGCCAGTTGTGTGACAAGGTAAGACTGCACTGATCTCCACTCTCTGGATGTAAACCGACCATCTCGATCAGATACGATCGTCCTGGGCAATCCATGGTAACGAATAAACTGCTCCACGAACTCCCGAACCAAAACTCCAACCGAGTCATCCTTCCTGATCGGGATGAACCTAGCCACCTTCGTCAGCCGGTCAACGATTACCCAGATAGAATCGTTTCCCGTGCGTGAACGAGGGAGGCCATGGATGAAGTCCATCGCGATATCATCAAACTTCCATTCCGGCACTGGGAGTGGCTGCAGCAGACCAGCGGGGTGGCTGCACTCTGCCTTCACTAACTAGCACGCCTCGCAGTGGGTCACGAAATAAGTGATGTCCTTCTTCATGCCCGGCCAGTAGAGTGTCTTCTTCAAATCCGCCGTCATCTTCGTAATCCCGGGATGTATAGAGTATCGGCTATGATGAGCCTCTGCCATAATGTCTTCCCGAATCTGCCCTCCATCCGGTATGTAAGTCCGATCCTTGAAGCACAACAGATCACCTCGCATCGAATAGTCCCCAGCTGAGCCTGCCTCTATGGCCCTGAAAATCGGCTCCAATTTGGCATCCTGCCTCTGCCAATCTCTAACTCTGTCATGAATAGTGTCGGTGGCGCTCGTCGCAGCTAAATACTCCTCATACAGATCGGTGTCTTCGGACGATACCAAGGTGATGTGCATATCTTCAAAGCTCCGCAATATCTCTAACGACAAGACCTGGGGCCCTGCTCCTGAAGTAGTGGCTCTCCGACTCAGAGCATCGGCTACCACGTTTGCCTTACCCGGATGGTAGTGCATCTCATACTAATAGTCTGCCAGGAACTCCACCCATCTCCGCTGTCTAATGTTCAGCTCCTTCTGCGTATCCACATACTTCAGATTTTTATGATCTGAAAATATGTCGCAGTGAACTCCATAGAGATAATGGCGCCAGACCTTCAGCGCAAAAATAACCGCACCCAACTCCAGATCGTGCACTGGGTAGTTTTGTTCGTGCTTCTTTAGCTGGCGTGAAGCGTAAGCAATAACATGCCCATTCTGCATCAGAACAGCTCCCAAGCCCTGGTAGGAGGCATCTGTATACACCTGGAATCCTTCTTTCCCCGAAGGGAGAGTCAGTATAGGAGCCGAGGTAAGTCTCTCCTTCAACTCTTGAAAAGCTGCCTCGCATTTCGGGGTCCACACAAAAGGTGTCTCCTTCCTCATCAAAGATGTGAGAGGGAGTGCAAGACTAGAAAATCCTTCTACGAACTTCCGGTAGTAACCGGCAAGTCCTAAGAAGCTCCGAACTTCTGTAGCTGTCTTCAATCGTGGCCAATCTCGGACTGCTTGAACTTTCGCTGGATCCACTGCCAACCCAGCTCCACTGATAACATGACCCAAAAAGGCCACCTCCTTTAACCAAAACTGACACTTGCTGAATTTTGCGTACAACTGATGCTCTCGCAATCTCTGTAGTGTCAATGCCAAATGCCTCGAGTGCTCCTCTTCCGTCCGAGAGTAAATGAGAATGTCATCAATAAAAACGATGACAAACACATCCAAGTAAGACTCGAAAACTTGGTTCATGAGAGTCATGAACGCTGATGGTGCATTCGTGAGCCCAAAGGGCATCACGGTAAACTCGTATAGACCATATCTGCTACTAAAAGCAGTCTTCGGGATGTCCTCTTCTCGGATCCGTAACTGGTAGTAGCCCGATCTCAAATCCAGCTTCGAGAAGAAATGAGCTCCCTCCAGCTGGTCGAATAGCTCGTCTATCCTTGGTAACGGATAAGTATTTCGGACCGTCAGTCGATTCAAGGCCCGGTAATCTATGCACAGTCTAAGTGTCCCATCCTTCTTCTTGACGAACAATACAGGGGCTCCCCATGGCGAGGGACTTGGCCGGACATAACCGGCTTCCACCAGCTCCTGTAATTGGCTCCGGAATTCCACCAGCTCCTTTGGGGCCATCCGGTAGGGGGCTCTAGATGCTGGCTTAGCCCCTGGCACCAGCAAAATCTGAAAGTCCTGCTCTCTGTGCGGGGGTAGCCCCGGTAACTTCTCGGGAAAAACATCCTCGAAATCTCGCACAACAGGAATCTCCGCTACAAGAACATTGGCCTCCGCCATCTCGAATAAAACCTGGTAAATCTCGTTGCCCTGTATATGGGCCTGTTAATATTGGTGACCGGGCGGTCTGGCGGTCTGGCTAGGCGGGTTGGTAACCGCGCGGTCTGGCGGTTCTCTTCAGAGGGTTGATTGCTTCGTGATGCTGTCTACGGTCCAAGCGGTCTAGCGGGTTGACACTGGCGACTGGGAGACCGGGCGGTCTAGCGGTCTCACAAGTCGGTCTCTCTCTCTCTTTGGGAGTTGCCGGGCGGTTTGCTTCTCTATCTAACCGCGCGGCTTGTGCGGTTTGTGTCTGTATAGTCCGCATGTAATTTTTTAGTCCCACATCTCTTATTTGTATTCTCTCTTCTCTCCTCCATTCTATATAAGGGAGGCCATACCTTTGTAATAGATACCTTTTTCTGATAATAAGATTTCAGTTATACCCGTCAGGCTTGTTTTTAGTTCATTTTCTTACATGGTATCAGAGGAATCGATCATTGTCTCCTGATTCTGTCCGCCCTGTTCGCGCGGCTTCTTCCTCTTCCCGCGGCCTGTTTCCGCGGCTTGTTTCTTCCGCTTGTTTTCTCGCGCCCTGTTTCTCGCGTTCTGTTTCTTTCGCCTGCTTGCGCCCTGTCCGTGCGGCTTGTTTCCTTCCTTGTCGCTGCCCTCTGTGTGCGCGACTTGTTTCTTCTGTTCACTGCGGCCTGTTGCCCTGATCGCAGCGGCCTGTTCCCGTGGTCGCCGCGTCCGGTTGCCGTGTGCCTGGTTTCTCTTGCTCTTCTGTCCGAGCGGTCTGTTTTCTTGTCGCTCGTCTTCTATCCCTCTGCTTGTTTCTGCGGTTTGGTCGTGGTCTTTCTGGCCGCTGGCGTTTGACATCTTGACCGCTGCAACCTCCTTTTTGCGACGTGGTCGTGGTCTCTCTGGCCGCTGGTGTTAAACGTCGAGACCGCTGCAGACCTTTCTTTTTTTTCTAACCGCACGGCCTGTTTCCTAACCGTGCGGCTTCCTCCTCTCTTTGGCTCCTATGGCTCTTTCCGAGGCCTCTACTGCTACCACCCCTGTTGCCAATTCAGCTCCGCCTCTTCCTCCCACTCCTTCCGGGAACCTTGGCACCGTCTCAAAGCTTGTCGGCTCCAACTACCCGGATTGGAGTGTCTCTTTCACCTTTCTCCTTCGCTCGCAACGTAAACGTCATCATCTCGTTGATGACCCTCCTCCCACCACTTCACCTCTCTTTGATGACTGGGATGCGAGTGACGCGCTTGTGCGTACTTGGCTTGCTAACAGCCTGTCTGATGAGTGCCTTCCCGTCATTCGTCATGATGAGACGATCAAGGCTGCTTGGCTTCATCTAGCCGCTCTGTACTCCAAAGGGGCTCAGACGTCACGCATTTATACGCTGTATGCGGACCTCTTTGCCCGGCCTACCTTGTCTCCTGCGGCGGCCTACCAACAGGTTCAGGCTCTTGGGGCTGAGATTCTTCAGAATCGCCCTTTTCAGCGGATTTGGCTCAACAACACAAGCATTTCCAGGAGCTTCTGGTTGTTTGTTATCTGCTCCGCCTTCCCGATACTTATGACATGATCCGCCAGCAAATTTTGGGTGAGGCGGAATCTCCTACCTTAGATGCCACCGCTGCTCGCATCGCCGCTGTCACATCTCTTCTTCAGCGTCCGCTTCTGCCCGCTCCTTCTCCACCAGATAACTATGCTCATCAAACTCAGCGGAGTGGCTCTGGTAGCCGTAGTCACCAATCTGGCGGACGTACTTCTTCCCGCTACATCTGCTCTCACTGTGGCCGCCCCGGACATACTTCAGACCGTTGCTGGACGAAGCATCCTCATCTTCGCCCCTCCGGTGACTCTTCGGCCTCCTCTTCCAAGCCGACTGCTTCCGTGGTTACTTCATCAGGTAGTGCCCACGTGGTGACTCAAGGTAAATGGCTTATCGACTCTGGTGCAACTAATCACATGACGGGCAACCCTCAGTGCTTCTCTCTCCTCGAACAGCATGATCAGTTGCCCCCGGTCCTCGTAGCAGATGGTTCCTCCTCCCCTGTTCATGGGTCGGGAGTGGTTCATGTTACTCCGTCCCTTCGACTAGAGGACACTCTTTATGTGCCCAAGTTTCCGTGCAATCTATTGTCGGTTACTTCTTTATGCAAGCAGCTTCAATGTTCTGTAACATTTACTCCCACTTCTTGTTCTTTTCAGGATCCGAGCTCCCAGCGGACGATTGCTACTGGGACTGAGAGCGGCGGCCTCTACTTCCTCGACAACGTTTCCGCTTTGTCCGCATTCTCTTCTTCTTCTACGAGTCTTCTCCAGTGGCATCTCCGTCTCGGTCATCCTCCACCTCGGCTTCTGCATCAGCTTCTACCCCACCTGCCTCCATCTAATACTCCTCTCAACTGCGAAGCTTGTCAACTTGGCAAGCATCACCGTTCGTCCTTCCCGCCGAAGCAAGGTCGAGGCGCTACTCGTCCGTTTGATATAGTGCACTCCGATATATGAGGACCTGCTCCTACTCTCACTATTGGTCGGGGTAGTTCGTATTTTGTAACCTTTATCGATGATTTTTCTAGATGTACTTGGGTGTATCTCTTACGAGATCGCTCAGAACTTTTTGATGTATGGATCTCCTTTTATCAATTAATCAAAAATCAGTTTGGTATTTGTATTAAAACTCTCCGCTCCGATAATGCTAAAGAATACTTAAGTCACGCTTTTACCTCTTTCTGTGTACAACATGGCATTATACATCAGACTAGCTGTGTGTATACCTCCCAACAGAATGGGGTGGCGGAACGCAAAAACCGTCACCTCCTCGATGTCGCTCGCACTTTGATGACTCAGATGCATGTTCCTCGCTCATATTGGGGCTATGCGGTTCTCCTTGCCTGCTATCTCATCAATCGCATTCCCTCCTCCGTTCTCCACGGGAAAACCCCCTTTTCCATACTCTATCCAGGCAAGGAGCCGTTTCCTCTCCCTCTCCGTATCTTTGGCTGCACTGCTTTTGTGCATGCCCCGTCTGCGACCCGTGATAAACTCTCCCCTCGCTCCACCAAATGTGTCTTTCTGGGGTACTCCACCACTCAGAAAGGCTACTGCTGCTTTGACCCCATTTCTCGTAAGCAGTTCGTCTCCGCTGACGTTACCTTCTTCGAGAATGCCTCCTACTTCTCGGATGACTCCTCTTCTCTTCCCCCCACCGCTGACTCTCCTGTTACTCCCTTCGTTCCCTCGTCTCCTACTCACGTATCCACCCCTCTTCCGTCTACGTCTACTCTCTCTCCACCTCTCTCTCCGCCACCATCTCCCTCATCTCCGCTGTCGTCGCTCTCTCCTCCCGGGCCAGCTTTCTCTGCCACGGATGCTCTGGATGCCGCGGAGCCCGCCAACCTGGATCTTCCTATAGCTCTTCGCAAAGGGGTGCAGACGTGTACCCTACACCCCCTTGCGGCTGTTGTTTCATATGATCGCCTTACCTCTTCTCACAGGGCCTTTGCGCTGGCTATCTCTGCCACTACCACACCTCGTTCCTACCAGGAGGCTCTTGCTATTCCTCACTGGAAGAGGGCCATGGATGAGGAAATGGCGACCCTAACGGAGCAGGGCACCTGGACCCTCGTTCCTCCTCCTGTTGATACTGATATTGTTGGCTGTCGTTGGGTCTTTGTGGTCAAATTTGGCCCGGATGGCTCTGTGGACCGGTATAAAGCTCGTCTGGTTGCTAAGGGCTTTACTCAGACATATGACATTGATTACTTTGACACCTTCTCTCCCGTGGCTCGTCTCAGCACTATACGAGTTCTTCTCTCTGTGGCGGTCAATAAAGACTGGCCAATTTCCCAGCTGGATGTGAAGAATGCCTTTCTTTACGGTGATCTTCAGGAAGCCGTCTACATGGAGCAACCTCCTGGGTATGTTGCTCAGGGGGAGACTCGAGTATGCCGGCTACAGAAGGCAATCTATGGCCTCAAGTAGAGCCCTCGAGCTTGGTTTGACAAGTTCAGCGGCATCGTGGCGGCCGTTGGTTTTGTGCGCAGCTCTGCTGATCACTCTCTATTTGTTCGCAAAACCTCCTCGGGACTGGTGGTTCTTGCGGTTTATGTTGATGACATTCTTCTCACTGGCGATGATCAGGAAGGGGTAGCCTTGACAAAGCGGCATCTTCGTCAACATCTAGTCACGAAGGACATGGGCTCTCCGAAATACTTTTTGGGGATCGAAATCTCTCGGAAGCCCAACTCCTTAGTCCTCTCTCAGCGTAAGTATGCCCTTGATCTTTTAAAAGAAGCAGGATTGACTGGGGCTAAACCTGCCCGGTGTCCCATGGCTATTGGAGAAGACAAAACCTGGACAGATGACTCGCCTCTTCTTTCAGATACTACGAGGTACAGGCGGCTTGTTGGTAAGCTCATATACCTCACCGTAACCAGGCCCGACATTTCCTATGCTGTGGGCAAGGTGAGTCAATTCATGCAAGCACCCAGGGAGTGTCATCTACAGTCCACCTTGCGGATTTTGGAGTACGTCAAAGCAGCCCCTGGGAAAGGATTACTATTTCAGAAGAATGGTCATCTGAGGGTTGAAGCGTACTCAGATGCGAGTTATGCTGATGACAAAGGGGATCGCAAGTCTACCTCCGGTTTCTGCACTTTTGTTGGGGGAAATCTGGTAAGCTGGAAGAGCAAGAAGCAGTCTGTTGTCTCCAGGTCCAGTGCTGAAGCAGAATATCGGAGTATGGCATCGACCACTTGCGAGTTAAAGTGGCTTCGGGCTCTCATGCTGGATTTAGGAGAGGTCTACAACCATCCTCTACCTATGTTCTGTGACAACAAGGCGGCTATATACATCTCCAAAAATCCAGTCTTTCATGAAAGAACCAAGCACATTGAGGTCGATTGTCATTTCATTCGTGAAGAGATTTTAAAGGAACAAATTTGCACTCCATTTGTTACTTCTGAGAAAGAGCTGGCTGACATCTTCACCAAGCCAGTATCCGCCTCGTTCTTTCATATTTGTGACAAGCTGGGCATGATCGATATATATGCTCCAGCTTGAGGGGGAATGTTAATATTGGTGACCGGGCGGTCTGACGGCCTGAATAGATGACAAAAAATGAAAAGGAGGCATGTCTTATACCTTCTATTACGACGGAAGAATCTCCATGCCTCAGAATAATCTTCTTGGCCACGCAGTCTATTAGGGCATGGTTCCAATATAACCATGACATGCCCAAAATCAAATCATATGAAGGCATCCTCAGGATTGCGGCTGGTGCCTCGAATGCTTTCCCGCCAATTTGTGTCTCCATGTTGCAATGCGCAGTGGTGTGTAGCTCGGACCCGTCAGCTAGTCGTACCCTTAATGCCAAGCCGATGAATCTCTCCACGCCTGCCAAGCCAACAATGAAGGCCTCTGATACAAATGAGCGTGACGCACCCGTATCGAACAAAGTATATGCGGGCTTGCCGCTGATGAGGACAATGCCTGGGGTAACAAAAGTTTTGAAGTCTAGTTAAAGTTTTCTTTCCCAGTTTGTAATTTCTTAGTTTAGAGTCTAACTATTAAACAAAGGAAATATACAAACTTTTGACGTACCTGTAATTACGTCCTCAGGATGTCGAGGCTGGGTCAGATCTAATGCTTATACCTATTCCCTCTCCTGTCGGCGATCTCCGCCCTGATATCCACGACCTTGGCCGCGTCCTCGGCCTCCATAGTGCTGAGCCGGTGGGGCAATCTGCGGTGCTGGAGGGGGTGCTCCCCTTATAGGACAGTTCCTCTTGTTATGCCCCAACTGGTGACAGTAGAAGCATTCCGGCGGAGTGTAAGCCCCACCTCCCGATCTCTGCACGTCTCGCATCTGAGGTCTCGGCAGTTCCCGCACCTGAATAGGCTGAGGGGCCAGTGTCACCTGCTCCCTCGGCTCCTGCCTCACCTCCTGTCGAGGCTGAACCTCTGTCCTCCTGCCATCTGCTGCATGGCCTCGACGCTGATTGCTCTGGGCTCCCCGGCTCTGATCCTCCGTTGGCCGCCTCCGGCCTCTGGTGGTGTGCCAATCTGTCTCTAACCTCTTTACCATCTCCAGAATACGGGAGATAGGCCCGTCCGATACAAATAGAAGGGCATCCCTCATGTCTTCCCGCAGACCTTTGAAGAACCTCTTCGTGTACGCTGCCTCATCTAGCTGGTAAGAGTCTGCAAAATGAGCCAGATGGTTGAACTCTCGATGGTATTCCACCACCGTCCTGGTACCTTGCTTCAACTGCAAGAAGCGGTCCTCCAACTCGTCTTGGGTCGACTGTGGAACAAAATGCTCCAACAACATAGGCCTGAACTCATCCCATGAAACCTCAGCAGCCAGTCTCTCAGCAAAAGTAGTATCCAGAACTGTCTTCCACCATCGCTTGGCGTGAGACTCCAAACAGGACACAACCAAGGGTACTCTCTCCTCCCACGGGCTCCGTATCCCTGTCAGCATTTCCTCCATGATGTCCAGCCACTCTTTTGTCCGCACTGCTGACTCCGTCCCCAAGAAGGACGGAGGAGAAAGTCCTCGGAAGATGCTGAGCCAGTTGGCTCCTGGTATCTGCTGTGGAGCCGGGGCCTGTTGGGCCCTGAAAGCATCCAAGATGGCAGTCAAAGTCTGCCCCATGTCGGTTTGTAGGAACTGAGCGGGAACTGGTGGAATCGGTGCAGTATCCGGGGTCTGCTGGGCCTCACCCTGTAATGTAGGCAGTGTTGGAGGCTGCACAACAAAACTTCATCGTTAGAAAACGTTAACTCAATCTAAAATGGACATATATTATGTGATACCCATATGGGCCCACCACTGCTTCCGCTGCTTAGTTTGTCCGCAAACTAAACTCGAACGGGGTTGACCTAGGGTTTTTGTGGACTGCTATTTGATCGATCGGGGTTTGCTCTGATACCAGTTTGTAAGACCCCCTTTTTTTCGTTCAAAACTCGGGGTCTTATGCCCAGAACCGCCGCTTTGCGGTGGCACCTTCACACCCGGGAAGGTCGTCACTACAACGCGCCGATTCTGTCGGCCTTTTCGATCACAATCAAGTAGCAAGTAGTAAAGAAAGAGAAATGCAGTCCACAATAATAAATCACATATATGTAAACTCCACGAAGGGAGTGTCCACAATATAACATCAGAGTAAAAATAGAGTACTGAAAGGAAGAGGGCTTAATCCCGGTACAACAACACCTCACTACATGGTCACTCAAACGGAAGCTGAAAAACAAACTGCTACTAAGAAACGGAACTCACGGTCCCGGCTGTCTGAACTCTTGAGCTAGACTGCCCTGTCTCCAAGCGCACCGGCCTCCTGGGCTGCTCCTCCGGCCTGGGCTCCACGATTCCCTAAAATGATGTGGTCCGAAAACCATTAGTCTATAAGACTAAGTCCTATCATCCCCCACCCCTTCCCCCATGCCCTAAGGCACCGAGCGGAGAGGAAGAAAGGGGAGGACATGAAAGTGGAGAGTAGTCAAAAGCAGGTGACGGTGGAACTAACTAGCAAGTTATGACAGGGGAGCAATATAAGTGTTGTAATAGGTAAAACAGAAAGGTAAGTAAGTAAGAAATTAAATCTCCACTTATGTGAGTACACATAAGCCAAGGGATCTTCTACAAGGCTCCCATCGTATAAATGTCTCATTCCACTTATACGTTGGGGTGTCGGTTATCACGCAGCAGGTATACATATATCAAATTAACCTTAATTTATAAACTTGCCCACACAAGCTTATAGACCAAGGGGTCGTTTTGCAAGTCCTAAAGTATAAGCATCCCATTCCACTTATACTTTAGGTGTCAAGGTTGTTATGAATGATTATGGCATGCTGCTATATGGTGGGTATGATGATCAAGCAGTGCAACTCACACACCCAACTTTGTGTACACAAACCTTTAGTTCCCCCTTTCTGGAGATAACTCACAGGATACTCCCGTAGTGGCAGACGGAAGCGGTGGGTTGGGCCTCGCCCACCTCAAAACCAGTAAAAGCACCACTGGTCTGACCTATCGTACGCCCTCAACGCCTGGTGCACGAGGCGGACTCCTGCGTACTCTTGCCGACTGGTCCGCCGGACTTAACCTTGGCTAAGTGCTAGTCACCTTGCCGAGTCAACGATATCGGTGTCGGTGCAATCGAACTCCCCGATATCGAAAACCCACCACCTTAATCTTTCCTATTTTATGCACATGCAACAGTTTAATATATAACAATTTTAAAGTGTCAAACTCCCAGACTAAACCGTCCGTATAAACCACATCCGAGACCAAATTCCCCGGACTAAAACGTCCGGCTCATCTCCATACTTCATCCCTTAGAATACCACAGGACAACGCCCCTTGAACACCTCGGGACGACTTAACCATTACCAACCCTAACTAATGAGTGTGTGCAATGTGAATCCATATTAGGCTAATTACTCTTTCGTTTGTTTTAAGATTTATGTTAGCCCAAGACTGCCCCCGACATACCCCGTGAAGGGCTCTCAAAGGGCACTAGGAACCAAGACGGCGGCATTACGGCCCGAAGTTCCCTTTCGCAAGGCACTTATTATTATTGGTTGTTTTTTTCCCTTACCCGTTCCCTCTATAAATTGCATCAATCTAAACCTAGGGTGGATTTGACTCTTCACTCTTACGGGGACGGCGATCTTTCGTCGGTCCCGCGCACCTTCTAGAGCGCATCAACTCATTCCTCACCACACTTGAAACCTCCTATGGTGATCCATCCTCTTTCTTTAAATCCAACAAACACAAGCTGTCCTTACGCTAACCCAAACTTTATCCTGTTACTCATTTCCCAAAGTTACTAACTACAGACCACCTTATTCTAAGTAATGTCTATGATAGGATGTCCTTTGTGTTTTCATCCGAACAGCCCGAGTTATTTACTGGGGGCCTGTCACGACATAATTGAATCAATTCCCGGTTATAACAATTTTCTCAATTAATCTATTAATTAATTAATTTTACTAAAATCCAAGGTCTTCCAAATTTGAACAAGTAGTATACTTTTCAGTCATGTATAAATCATAATAAATTTAAGAAAAATACTAATATGTCTAAAAATGATATATCCAAGGTTTGGCAATTTTCACTAAAGTCTAAGGGGCCTAAACATATTTTTGCAATAATCTATTTCTTTCATGTCTAATGAATAAACTACATCAGATTCTCTTCTAAATCATTTGGATTAATTACTGGGTACTAGAAATGCCATGAAAATAGTACTAAAAAAGTTTCATAATTTTACTATTGGAAATTAATTTATAATAAATCATTTACTAAAACCCTAATCTAGCATGCTTGTGAATCAAGTACTATATTCATAACTCCAAAAATCCAGAATAAAATCCCACTGATTCAAAATGATTTAAAAACTCTATTTACCAACTTTCATAATTTTCCAGAAAACTATTTATGCCATAAAATATTTTTAAACCATAAGGCCCTTTAATAACACTTGTGAAAGAACTACTCTATTTATTCAACATAAAATTAAACTAAAATTCATGAGCATTCCCAGTGGCCAACAACATCTAATTCCAGAGTTTCAAGGGGGCCTTATTTGAATTAAAAATCTTTAATAAATAAAACATCAAATATGGCTATACTAGGGGTGAGGAGCGAAAACCCAAAACCGACCAAACCGACCAAACCGCACCGATTTTGACACCGAACCGCCCGGTCCGGTGTCGGTTCGGTCTGGAGCTTTTGAAAACCGAAAAACTATCGGTCCGGGTCGGTTTTCAAGTTATAAAAACCAATCAAACCGAACCGAACCGAGTAATCTTATAAAATTTTTAAATTATGTATAATTGTATACTATATTTTAAATTTTAATTTATGTATAGAAATGTCTATGATATTGTTATTTATTTGTCTTGATGTATAGTAGTATTTTCATATATTTTCAATTGATTTCAATATGATTCTGCCCATGATGTTGTTATTCAATTGCTTTGAGTTCAATTATTCGTATTTTCAATCTCTTTACTTATTAAACATGATTGTATGGTATGATATACCTGATTGTATAAAGCATTTTCTTTAGAGAGTTCATTGCATAATTGTATATTACCTGGGTAAAAAAATTCAAACTAATATAAATAGTTTCATATTAACTATTATCGAAATGTCATATTATAAATCTGCAATATCTGCTTATCTGTGAAGCATGTTCAAAACTAGTTAAACGACAACCTAAACTCTATGCCTGGGATCGACTTGCTCAATTTGTGAAGCATGTTCAGATTATCAATCTGCAATATCTATTTTTGCTCTTACTTTCCAGTTTTGATATTATATTATATAATATCTACTTATATGTTTATTTACAAAAAACCGAGACCGAACCGCAAAAAACCGACTAAAAATCGAACAGACTTTGAACCGAACCGACCGGATTCGGTCCGGGTCGGTTTGGACAAACGAAAAACCGAGGCATGTCGGTTTGGTTTCGGTTTGGGTCCAAACCGACCCAAACCGAACCGCTCTCAGGCCTAGGCTATACTCATATTCATGAATGAAGTACTAAAAACAATAATCCAAAAATTCTAGTAAAATCAGCCAAGGGTCCTAACTACCCTAGAAACACTCTACCCAAGTTTCATAGCTTTTGAGTGCATTTAAACTACTGCTTTGACCTAAAAGCCCTTCTACTCTAAAACTAGGGTTTAGGTTTTGAGGTACCTACCTAACTCAAAATTCTCTAATATTACAACCAGAGGGTTAAATACCCATTAACTACCTCTCCACCAAAACCCAAGGCCATACAAGGGAATTTGCCCCTATGTCCTTCACAAGCCCCCAAAGTCCACATTTAGGGTTTGAACCTGGGCCCTAGGGTAAACATACCCTAATCCATCCCATTTTCCCTAAGGGAGTTCTTAGGACCATTTAAAACCAGTGGTCAGAATCGCAACCTCTGTTGAGGTGAGATGATCACACAAGTGTCAAAAGTACCTTTTCCCTAAGCTTCCCTTCACTAGGTCAAAACTAGGATTCAGAGGATTCCTATTCAAAACTCAACCAAATGAGTTGAAATTTGAACCAAACCTAGATACCTATACCAGGGACACCTCACCAAAATTTGGGAGGGTTTGGAGGTCATTTGACCTTTTAATTATCTTGCCCTAGCTTTTCTAGGGTTAGGGCAAAACCCTAGGTTACACTTCTTTAAAAGGTTTCCAATTTTTACAGGAGATATTTCTAGGTGATAACAAGTCCTTGTCCAAAACTCAAGGCATTTGGAGCAAGGATTAGGTGTAGGAAATTATTCAAGAATCTGTCCTATTAGTAGGACCTACCCTAGAAAAATGGCCTTATAGATCAGTATACTTGTCCTAAAATTTTCCATTACATATCAAACTGTAGATAATAAAAATGCCTACAACATTTATGTTGATCATTTTTGATAAACATGCCCTTAAAGGGCCTAAATAATTTTTAGAAGAAATCTACCCTAGTTATAGGACATACCCTTACTAAAAAGGCTCTACAGGGCAGTCCCCTCAACCAATTTTTCACCACTACATATCAAATTGTAGGTCTTCAAAAGACCTACAACTTTCATGTTGTACTTTTTTTCATGTGGTGCCCATAAGGGGCCTAAATTTAATTTACAGTGAAACTGTTTAAATTAAATACAGAATTT
Source organism: Platanthera zijinensis (assembly GCA_039513925.1). Classification (NCBI taxonomy): domain Eukaryota; kingdom Viridiplantae; phylum Streptophyta; class Magnoliopsida; order Asparagales; family Orchidaceae; genus Platanthera; species Platanthera zijinensis. Next base: position 153,016,712 of record CM077089.1, read on the forward strand.
GAATATAAATAATCATTAAATCATAATCTAGGGTTGCACGGATCTTAAAGCAGATCCGACGGGAGCTGTACTTCATCTTCTCCAAATGGCCTGAACCAGAACCCGTGAGAAGTGGTTATCACGGGGCTGTTCCCGACCATTAGGAGCGGCGCCACCACCGGGAATCAACTCCTACATATTCCCGGTGGTGGGGGCTAACCTTTCCGGCGGCTAGGGCGGCCGGAGGTGGCGGCGTCGCCCTACCCGAACCCACCAAAAACTCCATAAAAATGGAGATTTCTGAATTTTTAAGCTTTTGCTCCGGTTCGTTTGAGCATGAACTCAACTCCTAAACAATTCTAGGATCTAAACATGAGAGAAGAGGTGAGGGAGGACCTGATTTCGGGCTTGGATGTGAGTTGAATGGCGGGATGACATGGTGGCGGCGGTGGCGGCGTTTCTCTCCTTGGTGGCTTCGGCAAGGGTTCTATCCTCCTTCTCTGATTTCGAAATGGGTTGCCCCTCTCTCCTAAGTGAGTATATAAAGAGGAGAGGGAGAGAGGGGGCGATTTTCCTCAAGGGCCATAACACCTCTTCATGGTGGGGGTGGTTAGAGGAGAGAGAGGGTGGAAACACCTCTTGATGGCCGAGAAAAGGGTGGGGGGAGGAGGTGTCAAGCTCTAGTGGCTATTGGCCCCTCTTTGGCCGAACTCATGCCTCCTCCCTCTTCAAAACACCTCTTCACCTCTCCACCACCTTTTCTCTCTCCTCTATATAACCAAATACTTATTTTTTTCTCTCTCCTAGTCATCCTCACGAATTTTCTTCCCCTAGAAGCCTAAATCCATCCCATAAAATTAATATTAAAACCTTAAATGCCATATGAGAGGGGGGCTCACCATTCTACCATGAAAATACCCTTAATTCATATTTTCTCTCTCCTATATTTAGCCTATTTCTCTCTTCTTTCTCTCTCCTAGTCAAATGTTGGATAGCCTAGGGTTTAGGCTATAAGCAGCCATAATAACTCCTAATAAAACCCTATGAGTCTACATGAGGCGGCTTGAGCTTGAGTTAACCCAATTGAGCTAGGTTTGACTTGATTTGGGTTTAGGGTTGACTTGGTCAATTTGACCTTCTGAGTCAACATCAATAGACCCCTAGGGACCCATTGATCTCCCCTAAGGCCTAGGTATGGTTAGGTAGGGTAGACTTGGCATAAAGAGGGTGAGTTGATCCAGGGCAGGGTTACTTTGGCCTAACTAGGGCTTAAGTTGACTTGGGTCAACTTAGCCACTAGGTTTGCACCCAATGGGTCCTTGGTGACCCATTGATCTCATATTAGGTCTAGGAATGCCTTGGAGTCAGATTGAACCCACTAGGCCACCAAAATCAGGGTTTTAAGATTTTACTATTTGCAGCCCAAGTGAGTCTCAACTAACTAGTTGGGTCACTTGACCTCCTAGGTTCAACCTAGGACTTGTTATGACCTAGGAATGTTCAAGTCACTCCTAAGGGGGGGTCTAATTGAAAAATGAGATGTTACAAACACATCCTATCACCCTTAGCTATACATGGATGAGTCAATCTAATAATCCTAAAGACATAGTGATCCTGACCCAAATCCAAATTAGGGTGTTCCAACAGACGGTGTGCTAAGTCATATGATAAGGTACATAATGATCACTAATTAGTAAGATAATAATGTGTGATTTATTAAAATCAAAACTTGACTGGTCCTACTGAGACTGGATAGAGAAGCTAACCGTGTTACTTCACTACTGCTACAAGTACTAAGATTATTTAGGTAGAGCTAGCTTACTTTGTTACATCACTGCATATGTTTATGAATTCATAGAGTTTGACTCATGAAATTTCTTGCAAGCACTGATGAAGATGGAGGAGAAAAAATAGACTTTGATATGGATGCTAATGATCTACTCTCTAAGTAGAATTATTATATGTTTTGATCCATTGTTATTTTATTTTCAGACTTATTTATTCATGAGTAGCATTGTATGTTTGGATGTTCATGTTACTGTTTTTTGATAAACTCCTACTTATATTTTACTGTGCTAACTCTTATGAAAATGTGTAAAGTCAAAAATTTTCTCTTTTAGTACTCTCTACTTTCTGCACTCTGGGGCGTATATGTTATTTGTCACAAATATATGAGGAGATTGTTAATGTATATTTGGACAAATATCGGGTTCAGATGCTTAACGGGTCGGTTCGGATACACAGATATATGATACCCGTAGTTACTCCTAGGGTTTGTCTATTTATACCCACATAGGGGAAACAGGTAGGAGATTCCACTTAGATCTCCATCTGGATGCTTCGAGCAAAACCTAACACTCCCAACGCACTCGCGTCCTCCTAGAACGCACAACTCGCTCAGCGTGAATGCACACGCAATTCTCCAAGCTCCCAGTGCGCATGCACGTATGCTCTCAAATAGTGCACTATTATACCACATCCATCATGAAGAATATAACAGAAAGTCCGACTAGAGCCCTACGTTATATTAAATGAACAGACAACAGAGTTATGAAAATGAAACCAAACATCCAACCAATCAGCTGACAAAGAGTTCACAGTTAATAGAAGCATTTAATTAAGATAACCCACCAAAGGAATGCCCACTAAAATCCACAAGAATGAGTGTACACAAAAGTTATCCTTACATGAAAACAAGATGATTTACACACATCAGCACACAGACCGGCAATACATGAAAACAGTAAATCACAACACTTGGTCTTCGAAGGCCAGTTCAGCAAAAAGAGCTTCAGCCCGCTATTTCCCACTCGACTCGGCAACACCTGCACAAGTACATTCCACGAATACGTGGCAAAACAAGACATCGGTCAACTTTAGCTGACTACAATTATAACGACCCCACCCCATTCCCAAGGCAGTGGTACACCTTCCCTGCAAAATAAGCAGTATGATAGTATATAGAATTGCACATTCATCACAAACGTTGGCACACACAACCACACGTCTCGTGCACTCAGGGTACATTATCAGTGTATTGAATTCAAGTCTTACCTCCATCTTATGTATCAACCACTTAGACGATCATTGAGCTTTTACCGTCGAGGCCACCTTGCCTCACAGACTCTCCCAAGATCATAAGGTGCACCGAGGAGCTACCTCTTCACCTATAGCATGGGAGGGGTTTGGATCAGCTTTGCTCATCTCAAATCGTCGGAATCACATAGTCATGACGCGAGCACGACTTCACCTCAACCCGTTAACATGATAACCAACGCTATTTCTCGCGGTTGACACACATGGTTACCAAGCTAGCACAGTACGCCTCATGTCTTAATGTTGTGCACCCGATCTTCAAGACCTGGGCTTCACATCCATCACTACAGCTCACTGGGAGCTATCATCAGCGATAACGTTATCGCTGCACGATATCGACAGAACCACTAATCTGTCTCAGTCTTGGGTTCACACCCAAAACATACAACTAATCACAGGTCTATCAGAAGAGTTATCATCAGTGATAACGCTATCGCAGGAGATAACAATAAAACCTCGTTTTCTGTTGCAATCTCGGGTGTTTCCTGGAGATATCCTCCAGTACTTCTGCAGCAACCTGCAACACCCAAAAACCTCAAAAACTACTCGTTTTTCCACTGAGTCTTCTCTAACACACAAATTAAAACATCACCAATACAGACCAACTTGTCACAGATGAGCTTCACACAACATGTCTATGCCCGTACAACGATCCAGACTCTATATGCAAGTAGTCTTACCAGGAGTAAATCATATCAATCCGTTGGAAGTTTCTTCCTCCGCAAATTGATGGGAATCTCCACAAAAACATGTCAAATAAAGGACTTAAAATGTCATAGTATTCAGAAAGAGAGTCGTTACCCTCGTAGATCGTTTCAGGGCCATGAACTTGCAATTGATCCAGATAGAAAAATTCACGACATTTTTCTCTCCACAAATCTACCGACGGCTCACGATTCCAAGCTCAAGAACTCCTTCAAAGACTGTATCCAACCCTCTCCATTCCCTTTCTTTTCTTAAGTTGGAAGAGAGTGAGAGTGATAAAGAAAAATGAGAAAAATGAAATCTCATCAGCCAACTTAACAATCTCAGGTCTAACCTCAACCACAAGAACTCCCTTTCAATAGGAATGGATGACCATGATTTCACTTGAAAATCTAATTCAATGCTATCGCCAAGCGATATCGCTATCGTCGGGCGATATCTCCAGCGGTGGCCGCTTGAACAAGTCAACGCTGCTCAACAACCGCCTCGCAACCAACTGACATGAGACCGTCTGCCACGTGGCACACTATCGCCTGACGATATCACCATCGCCAGCGGTAGCATATCAACTTCATTGTTTTGTTCACTATCGCTAGCGATATCACTGTCGCCAGCAGTAACTCCAAAATTCAGAATTGTTGATTTTTAAAGAAGGAAAATTAGAGTGTTACACAAACACACTCTCAACGGGAGCGCTCGTCGCTGCTTTCATCCCCTGTCTGACATGTGACCGTCTGCCACATGGCACACTATCGTCTGACGATATCACCATCGCCAGCGGTAGCATATCAACTTCATTGTTTTGTTCACTATCGCTAGCGATATCACTGTCGCCAGCGATATCACTGTCTCCTGCAGTAGCTCCAAAATTCAGAATTGTTGATTTTTAAAGAAGGAAAATTGGAGTGTTACACGAACACACTCTCAACGAGAGCGCTTGTCGCGGCCTTCATCCCCTGTCTGCCATCATCTCCATATGTTGTCGCCAACTCTAGTGAGCCTAACCCAGGTCGCCCGGATTGCCTGGAATGCCCTGGGGGCATCGACGCCATTTTCAAAAAATTGGGGATCCAATGACCAGAATCACAGATTCTTATTCGCCAGTTTAAATTTCAAGAGAGTGCAATTACTGGCTTTGCCCCGACAAAAACAATAAAAAGACTCTTAGGGCTTCATTTGAAGGGAGGTAACCAAAGAGAGAAGAGAGGGCTCTGATATTTTTGGCGAAGACTTGACACTCTGCTCGCTCACTCACCCAGTGTTTGCTCCGTTCGCTGCAAAGTCTGCTTCACAAATTTCTTTTGAGACCTCTAGAGTCCGCTCCTGCGAACGGAACAGAAGTCTTGTGCCTTTTCTCCTTCACGGACTTGTAAATGAAGTGGCAGCCTATCACCATCCTAGATTTAGCCTCTTGCAAAAATGCAGGAAAGGTTTGCCTACATTTCATCCTTATGGTGAGACCCTTCCCCGGACCCTTGATGCACGGGGTTGCTTTGTGCACGGGGCTTCCCCTTATATATATAAGGAGAAAAATTATCTTTAGTGAATATGCCCTCATTTTTATATTTTAATGACATGCCGTATATTATAATCTATTTAAAAAAAATTAAAATACAATTATCATTCAAGTAATTACATTATCTAAAAAATAAAATTAATGATGAAAATTCATTAAAATTCAAAAAAAATTTAGCAGAACTCCTAAGCCTACTATGATAGGTTGTCAAAAGGCATGTCAGCGGTCAATTCAAGAAAGATTTTCATTAGATATATTAGTGTTATTTTCGAGAAGCTGTCATTAAACCAATCAATTTTATAAAAGTTGTTTAATTAATATTGTATTTATTTTAAGCTACATTAAATAATTGATCGAACATATCACAGTCAAGATACTGTCACGATTGGCAGTAGGGGCAAAACCCCGTGTCTCTGATTATTCTAAAAAATATTTCTTCTTTCAAAATAAAACTATCATTCGCAAGCTGAGATTTCTTTTCGCTCAAAATTAAGTGTCCCTACAAGAGTAATAGCTTCAAGTTAAAATTCTAATAGAAAATAAAACTACTAAGGTAGTTGATGGGGTTCCCTATAAGAATTTCCTAGTCAAATTGGAAGACATTTGACCGAAACTCTCATGTGAGCCGACCCAACCGAATGAACCTTGTTCACATAGACATCGTGCACAGTCCCTGTGCGCGCGAGTAGTGCAAGCGAACAAACAACACACGCGCACGCCTAGGCATTACAACGGAGGGATTGCATGTCACCGCCCCCTCCGAGGAACACAAACACTTGCAAACAAAAGGAGAATAGTGGCTTTTGGCCCGACACAGATCCAGACACATGATTTTCACCATTTTTGGATTTTCAGTGTTAAAAACACTTCTTGTCATTGCTGCTTAGTTTTCACTTGACTATTTGCGTGCCCGATACGACTTGTAGCCAAGGTGATCCGTCTTTCCGGACTAAGAGGAAAACCGGGCGACCAAAAAGAATACTAGTGATACTCGTTGAATGCATTACTAGACTATTTTTTGATAAACTTTCATTCATACATAAAAATGATTTAGATAATTGTCATTATATATTACATCAACACAAGAAGCGTATACTTGATGGGGTTCCTCAAAATAGGTTTGGTCAAACCGAATTGACACGACCTCGACCGACTCGCCGATACAGTTCCAACGGGCCCAGCCTCACGCGATTCCGAGTCGTTTTAATCTTACAAACAGACGTCAAGACACTCGTGCACGCATATACGCTAACCGAACCACCCATCATGTGGTGTGAAAAGTAAAATCCTCCAACATAGAGGTGTAAATAGTAAAATTCCTCATCATTGAGTGCAAATAGTAAAATCCTTCAACATGAAGGTGCAAACAGTAAAATTACCCATCATGAGGTGCAAATAATGAAATCCTCCAATGGGGGGTGGGGGTGCAAATAGTAATATTAACCATCATGGACGACAAATAACAAAATCCTCCAACGTTGTGGTGCAACTAGTAAAATCCCCCAATATGGGGTGGGGGGAATAATAAAATTCCCCATCATGTGATGCAGATAGTAAAATCTTCCAACATGAGGATGAGAATAGTAAAATACTCCATCATGTGGTGCAAATACTAAGATCCTCCAACAAGAGTGTGTGAATAGTAAAATTTCTCATCATGGGGTGCAAATAGTAAAATCCTCCAATATGGGGGTGCAAATCGTAAAATTTCCCACCATGGGGTGCAAACAGTAATATTCTCCATCATTGGGTGCAAACAGTAAAATCACCCATCATGATGTGCGGATAGAAAGAACGACGCTCTAGACTCCCTCGTGCGCATCAGGAGGCAAGCCACATAATCTAGATTGTGTCGCGTGCGCTGCTCCAGACTCCTCAATGCGTAAAAGGAGACAAGCCACAGTCTCCAGATCGCGCCAAGCGCGCCGCTCCCGCTTCCAAGCACCCGTTGCAGACTCCCAATCGCGCAAAACACGCCACCCCCGCCTTCGATCATCAACAGAAGACTACAGAGTGCAACGCTCTTCTCTGCACAAGAAGAAATACTTAGCTCCGCGAGCGGTGACCAGTCACCCTCGAAGCTTCTCCCACTCCCCTTACAATTATAATAAGAGGTGGTCTATCACACTCGATTTCTTTAAAAAACTTTATAACAACACAAGAAGATAGTGGAGGTTTGGTAGGCACAACTCCGGTCAGGTGATTTTTCACTTGTTTTCGGAGTTTTTCATGTAAGAAAAATCTTCTTCCCAGACGCTTTCTTTCTCTGTGATTGTTTGCGTGCTCGACCGCTCACATGATAAAACGGTGCAACCTAAACCGGTTTGAAGGAGCCTCCAGTTGGCCACAACAATTCTATATTATAATAATTGTAACATTATGATTTACATTAGTTTCTAAAATTATTTCCTTGTATCCAATTCATTGTATTTGAATAATTCAATGGGAGATTCATTAGTATGAAAACATTATGAACCTGTATACTCTATTAACGAGAACTAAATAAATCTCTCAACCCAATCAAAAAAATGTTATACTAACTTTCAATTTAAGCCAGGGATATGAATCATATGATTGCTAGTCATACTACTTTGATAAGGTATACAAATTAATTGATCAAAATTGTTTTTTAAGCTGTTTGATGGATTTCCCTCAATTTATAGGAATTATGGGCAGCTAATAGTCAGATTCTCATATCCCGCTAACTTAGTAGAGAGCTATGGAGAAAACCACCACACGCGCGATCACCGTGCGCTAACTACCAAAACCACAGTGGGCGCGATCCGCGCACCCGCCGCCATCGCACCGACCAGTCAATGGTCGGCCAACCGGCCAGCCGCCGCGGCTCCTCCCGGTCGCGCGCAGGTAACCGTGAGCGCCTCGCGACGGCATGAATGCGACCACGAGGCCCGCGGTTAGAATCCTTGTCGGCTGCGGCCCTATTTCCCGGCCACGCACCCGCAGACACCAGGCTCGGCTGACACATCCTCGGGCGGCGCACGTGCGGCCGCCAGGTGCAGTCGTCGGCCCGTCCTCGGCCTGCACGCGTCTGAAGCCAGGTGCGATAGGACGGGCTGGAACGCCCGCGGACGGCCCGTCCTCGGTCACCGAGCGCGGCCGACCCATCCTCGGCCGGCACGCTTGCGGCCGACCCATCCTCGGCCGCCGCGCCTGTGACCGCCGGGCGTGGCCTGCCCATTCTCGACCGTTGCGCCCGAGTCCGCTGGGCGCTTGCGGCCCCTCCTCCGTCGGCGTGCCCGCGGCCGTCGGGCACGACCGACCCTTCCTGAAAGTCTTTAGTGTCAACTAATTCCACCTATGGGGGGAGGGAATAGGTGAATTGCAGTCTTTTGCGGAATTTAAATAACCTGCACAATTAAACAAACACAGCACAAAAAAGCACACAAGCAATTATAGTGGTTCCCCGATTTGGGTACGTCCACTCTCCCCCTTCGACCTATCTCCCACCAAGGGACGACTCAGTCACTTCACCAAACGGATTGAAATTCAATCCTCACACTACGGAAGGCACCCTTCCAACCGAAGGAGTCACTACTCCTCCACCACGGGTTGCACCCAACCCTTACAACTAGGAATCACTATTCCTTTACAACAAAACAAAAATAGAATGTACAAGAGATACAAACTACACGTGTAGAGAACCCGATGTCCCTCTTCGTTCGTTGAAGCGTTCTTGATGAAGACGAAGAGTCCACGACCGGAGCACTCTCTTGGAGAGGATCTTGCCAAGATCGGCGGCGGCAAGCGATTGCGGCGGCGATGCTTTGTAGATCCAAACTTCTTGATGAAGCAAGCAAGGTCTACCAACGATCTCAATCGGATCGGTCGTCTCAATCGATTCAGAATGAAGAACTAACCTCGTTCAACAAATCGAGAGACAAGGGATCTCGAGAGAGAAGCGTGAGATGCTATACTAGCCTCGGTTCTGTCGTCGGGAGATCAAAGATGATCTGAGATCTGCAGCGGCGACTAACTTGCGAGCGACGACGACGACTAGAGGATTTTCGCGATCGGCTAGGTCACGCTCGGCAGCTTTTGATTTTCCGTGAATCGCTACTGTTGATGTTCGAAATAAGCATGTATATATACTGTAGAACAACCCTAAATGACCGTTGTGGGGCCCACAAGAAGAAGCCCTAGTTTCGGTCAAAACAGCGCACAACTTCTTGATACGGTTCAGCGAACAGAGCAAATTTGCCTAAGGCAAATTCAGTGAGAAACATTGGTGATTCTCGACGAAGTCGGCGGGAATCACTGACGATTCCCGTCGATTCTGCCTTGGCCGATTTTCAGTTGTAAAACTAGTCAGCCTGAGGGAATCGGCGGGAATACAAACGTCATTCTCGACGAATCGGCGAGAATCAGTTAATGATTCCCGTTGATTCAACCTTAACAGAATTCTTGAAGGAGGACAGTCAGTCAGATAAAATCGGCGGGAATCACCGGCTGATTCTCGACGATTCGGCGAGAATCACTGGTGATTCCCGTCGAATCGGCGAGAATCACTGATTCCCGTCGATTTTGACTTAGACGATTTTCCTCTTCCTTCCCATGAACTTGGTCTTTGACCCATCTTTGCTCCTCTTCTGCTCTTGATCTATCTCGACCCTGTACTTGAAAATAAGTACACTCCAATAGAGAGAGCACGCGTGAGTCAACACACTGATCTGCTCAACGAGGGATTACGTTGCGCAGACCCGTGTATATTGACCCACTGCACCCTGACATTGGTGTGTACTTAGCATGGAATAAATGCAAGCACAACTTGACAGAAGATTGTCAAATACATTGTGAATTCATTTTAGCTTGTACATGAGCTTCTTCAAATCAGGTACATTGTGGATACAATACCCAACAATCTCCCCCTATTTGAAGAAGCCAAAATCCTACTAGCTAAGATGAATTACACCAACCAGATGAAAATACATAACAAAATATGCGAGACAAGACACAGGATAATAAACGCATTCAGAACAACAATTGAGTCAACATGTGATCATATATATATATATATATATATATATCCAAAAGTGTTCATATAAATACATGAAAAGATACACACGCATATAGAAATTGATAAGTCTATATCCCAAGCCTATTTCTCCTTAGCATGATCATCCTTAAGTTGTTTAGCCAGGAACTTCTTGCTTTGTCTCTCAAAGTACTCCTTTGGCTTTGGGTAGTATCTGGGGGGGGGGGGGGAGGAGCTTTATGTTCCACAGTGTTAGTTCTGAAAAATATGTTTCTTTTAGCTTCATACTCTTTGTGCATCTCCCATTCATACTGATTGTATACTTCATTTCTATTCAGCTCTCCCCGCTGTTGTAGCATGAAAGTATCCAGTATGATGCTCCTCGATGTAGGACTCCATCGTTCATTCTTCACTTCACTTTCCTTCAATCTAACTTTCCTCTCAACTGGAGTCTCTTTGGAAGTACCTTCTTGGAGTTTTCTTTTGCCTTTTGCAATAGCCTCTTGGTCAAACATAGCACTGCGAGCAGCTTTGGCAGCGGCCCTAGCAGCCTTCCTTACCTCAGCTTCACTCAGGGGAACCTCCTCAGCACTTGCCTCATTAGCAACAGTGGTAACCTCATCAGGAGGAGCAACCGAAATATGTATGCCAGAAGCTTGCTGAACCAGCCAGTGACAGCTTTCAAAAACATATTCATTGGACTGCTTGAAGTTGTTAACCATAATTTGTTCTAGCCCTGCCATCTTAGCTTTATATTCATTCTCCCCCTTTTTGGCTTCGAGGGCAATGGAGTTTGCATAGGAATGCAGTGACTCATCTATATGTTTAACAGTCTTTGTGAACTCGTTCAGCAGGGATGTCTGATTTGCGTTGAGTGTCACCATGTTGGCATCAAACAGCTTGATGTTGTTGGCCACAACAAGTGCATTTTGGTTTACCACTGCCAGATCAGCTGTATTCTTCTTAAGTCCTCGCATTAGAAGATTTACGACAGTGCCGGCCTCTGCATACTTAGCGTCAAATTTTAGTTCCATCATATCCAGTTTATGATTTATCTCCATAACATTTTTAAGCATCAGATCCTCAGATTGCTTAATTCGTTTTAACACCTTGTTGTGAGATTGTTCAAAAGAGGCTTTCAGTTCATCCACTATACCTTGAATGATATTTAACGTGTGATTTGCCAGGTTAGGTCTTAGTGGATGAACCTGATGCATGTCCTGGTCGTGCTCTTCTGCAGATACACTGGGAGAGCTTGATAGGTTCACAGTCTCCAGCGGGGGGATTTGGGCAGCCTCTGTTGTTTTTCCATGTATACTTATCATCCTCTGTCGGGAGGTCTCCCCCTCCATTGCTGCACCAGATTCATCAGGAACTTTCAATGGAACTTGTTCCTCAGAGGGGACGTTAACATCAATTTCCCTCATGTCCATCCCATTTCCAGCTTGGTCATTGTTCACATCATCAGTGGTCGCATTCTCCACATCATCCTCATCAGCAGCATCATCCTTCATGTCATCCTCCACTTCCTCCTTGTAAGCCTGATCGGTAAAGAGGGTATCCACAACATCCTTCACGATCAGGGTAATATTAGCAACGACGTCTGCTTGATCTGGAACTGAGACATCCATCCTGAGGGCATCAAAAGGAATGGTGAAAGACTCCCCCTCAGTTCCTGCATGTAGCAGATCAGGAACTTCACTGGGCCAATTCAAAGGATTTCTGAGCTCCGGAGCTCTGTCTTCTTCATCACCATGTGCTTCAGCTACACCTCCTTGGCCAATTCTCTTCTCCCATCTATCAAAAATGCTAGAGTCCATCTTCTTTAAGTAGTGAAGAGGAACTCCCTTACTCATATCAAACCTGTCTCCGTCCATCTGATTGAGGTACAGGCTGATGATTCTCCCAAAGTTGGGAGTTCGTAGGGTATCTTTAATCTTTTCAAATAACATGGCCCCCCAGTTGTATCTTTTTCTACACACCACAACCATCAGGATTTTGAACATATCCCCTGAAATATGATCATGGGAGCCCGGTTTGCAGATCAGGACCTTCCAAATGATATCAGAGAGGAGCTTTCCTTCCTCATTCATGTCCTTGCGTTTGATGGCCTTTGTCCCTCGTGCTAATCCACAGAACAGTAGTGTCCATGCACGATCATTCTCATCCATGTGGTCCTCTTGTTCAAAGTTGTTGAGCTGCAGATGACGTGAAAATTTTGCTACAGACATCTTGATCCTTAGTCCAGCAATCTTACTCTTTATCAAGGAGTCCTCGTAACGTAGCTTGGCGGTTGTATAGAATTCAAGAACTTCTTTATCTAGAATTTTGCACGGGTGCTCAAGGATGAAGGAGAGCCCTGCTTGCTCAAACATCAAGATTATGTTCCTGAATTCATCGGAGGCATGTGCGAAGCCAGTCCTAACCAACTCACTCCAAGTGAGGAGCCCGACTGTGGTTCGAGGAGCCATTGTAAACCTAAATAAGTGACATCCAAGGGACTTAACTCTATCTCAATCTCTAGATTAGGAACTAGACAAGTTACAAACAAGCGTGAGATTCAAGGAGGAACGGTCGTTACCCTTGCGTAGAGCGGAGAGAGTCCCTAGTCGGCTTGCGTCGGGACTTCTGGCGACGGGAGTGGGAGACGACGAGAGAGGGAATACAGAATCGACAGGAACTTTGTGTCAAGTAGATGCCGGAGACGGGAGCACCGATTCGACGGAGAGAGGACAGCGGCGGACTACAATCGACGGAGCTGGAGTCATCGGGAGGTAAGGGGAAGTCGATGAGAACACCGAGCGACTGAAGCACGGGAGGAGTTTCTGCACGACCGACGGGATTCGGCGAGGTTTCCGCAGAGTCAACGGGATTTCCGCAGCGTCCAGAATGCGAAGGGTCGGGATTTCCGTGGTTTACGCTATTTATCTCCTCCGAAAGCTGGGGTAGCTGATATTTCCATTGTGAATAGCCGGTTTCTGCTGACCGTTTCGAATTTCGAACCTTTCGAAACTTTGCCTTTTTTATTTCCTGGTCAGAATAGCTAAGTCGAGTCGAAGGGATGTTAACCCTAGAAATAAGCACTGGGTATTTCTTGGTGAGTCAAAAAAATGTACAGTTTTCGTTACAACTACTGGCACACGTCCCTTGAGTTTCATCGGACTGATTGACACCCATTGTCACACATTATCGATGATATATAAACCATTCATCAGATTCCAAGCTAAGAATCATACAGTTATTAGCTCTCGTGTCCTACCATCAGGTGGGTGTATATATATCTATGTATATTTATTTTAGAGAGAGAATCTACATATTTGTTTGGATATATATATAAACATCTATGTAATGCGATTCAATTTTTGAAACTGAATGCGCGTACCTGGGATCATTAAGTTGATCATTCGGATCCTTTATTTGAAGTACAACAGGTATCCAGTTGAAGTAGGCCATTGTAGTTAGCATTCTCTCTTATCCCATATACTTGTTCCATACCATTCCTGGAACATCTCTTGTCTAGGTCCCATCATGTTCACGGGAACCTAGACTATCCCGCAAAAATGAATTACCTTACCTTAGGAACCCAATATGCATTGGGTCCTAGGTTCCTGTCAGCATAAACTACTGAATGATTTCCTACAGGATTTCTGTCAGGAAGGCTATCTCTAGCCAAAGGAAGTGGACATACCATTGCCCTTGGCACAAAAGGATTATGCCAACAATTTATGCCAAAGTGACCCACTTTACCACAGCACCATCACTCATGAATATTATATCTCATTTTCTAACCAGATCTACTGACTTAGTTTGTCACGATCATAGGTCTGACAGGGGCAGAGCAGGTTCTGCTCTCAGATTTACCCTTTCCATCGGGACACGAGGGAGGGTGGATGGAGAACATGTGGTGAGTGTCATGAGGCCTTGGAGGTGGTGCCTTCTTTTCAGTCAGTACACATTTGGGGACCCCATAGATACTTGCTACATGTTTGCCAACCCCCTTTCCCTGAGTCCTAGGGTGGTGAGAGATACTGTGAGAGCTGGTTCCTGTAATCTCATGAAGTGTTGAGGCTGAGGCAGTGAATACAAAAGGTTCATGATGAGCCAAATTTATTTTCTCATGGGTAGCCATCACAACACTTGCACTATGGGTATTTCCACATGAGGGTTGATCATTCTTGCATTGACCATAGTTGTTCTTATGGTCATACCTGAAGGCATGATGTGTGCCCTTCCTACTCAGTGTGGGGGGTCTGAAAACAGTTTCCCTATTTCTCCACGATTTTATAATTCGTGAGATCCACCCGTTTTCTCCCTTTCTCTTGATAACATCTACCTTGGAAAAGTTAGATACTATTCTCTTCTCGGTCTCTAGAGAGAACTCTAGATCCGAGATCTTTGAGTCCTTCACCTTGATGGATTCCAATTGGAGATCCATCATGGTCCTCGACTGAGCAATTTCCATAACTTGTTTCTCCACAAGCAAGTTGTTCTTCTGAAGGGCACTACGAAGGGAATCAAGAGTTTCAATCTTTTAATTGAAGCGGTCAATCTCCCTTGCATCACTTGATGGACAACCCTCTGAACTACTCCTGTCTTCAGGAGGTTCAAGAGGAAAGGAGCATGATGAGGAAGATACCTGATCCTGACTGTGATGATCAGGGTTAGCATTAAGATCTGCAGAGAATGATGTGTCAGCTTCATCAGAACTGCATTCCTCAATCTCTTCTTCAGTCTCAGATAGAGACACAGGAGCCCTGATATTGAGAGATTGATCTTGACTTTCATCTTCAGAGATAAAGACCCCCACATAGGCTTCATCCTCTTGCTGACATCCAGTCCCAGCCATCTCCGTTCCCTCCATGGGGTCAGAGATAGTTTGCCACATAGACTTTGCAGTCTTACACTTGTCCAATCTTGAACGAGATGATCCAGACCAAACGTCAGTGATGATCTGACGAACCAACTTGTCCAGGTTGAAAAGAGAGAGCTCAGTCTCAGACATCTCTTCGGGACTCTTGGGGATTTGGAGATCTTTTCCAGATCCGGAAGCCTTCATGGGAATGAAGGGACCCTCTTCCATAATGAAAGATGTATGAGGGTCAATGGCCTCCAGATGATACTGAACTCTCATTTTCCAGATGGGATAATACTCTTTTGTGCAGGCAGGGAGTCTCAGAGGAGAGACACCAGTGAATATCTCCATGCTTGAGTCTTGTTTTCTTCTTGACACTAGACACGGGATCTTACTCAAGGTGTTAACCTTATTGACGAGCAACCTCCCTCTGATACCACTTGAAAGTCTTTTGTGTCAACTAATTCCACCTATTGGGGGGGGGGGGGAATAGGTGAATTGCAGTCTTTTGCGGAATTTAAATAACATGCACAATTAAACAAACACATCACAAAAAAGCACACAAGCAATTATAGTGGTTCCCCGATTTGGGTACGTCCACTCTCCCCCTTCGACCTATCTCCCACCAAGGGACGACTCGGTCACTTCACCAAACATATTGAAATCCAATCCTCACACTACGAAAGGCACCCTTCCAACCGAATGAGTCACTACTCCTTCACCACGGGTTGCACCCAACCCTTACAACTAGGAATCACTATTCCTTTACAACAAAACAAAAATAGAATATACAAGAGATACAAACTACACGTGTGGAGAACCCGATCTCCCTCTTCGTTCGTTGAAGTGTTCTTGATGAAGACGAATAGTCCACGACCGGAGCACTCTCTTGGAGAGGATCTTGCCAAAATCGGTGACGGCAAGCGATTGCGGCGGCGATGCTTTGTAGATCAAAACTTCTTGACGAAGCAAGCAAGGTCTACCAACGATCTCAATCGGATCGGTCGTCTCAATCGATTCGGAATGAAGAACTAACCTCATTTAACAAATCGAGAGAGAAGCGTGAGATGGTATACTAGCCTCGGTTCTGTCGTCGGGAGATCAAAGATGATCTGAGATCTGCAGCGGCGACTACCTTCCGAGCGGCGACGACGACGGGAGGATTTCCGCGATCGGCTAGGTCACGCTCGTCGGCTTTTGATTTTCCGTGAATCGCTACTGTTGATGTTCGAAATAAGCATGTATATATACTGTAGAACAACCCTAAATGACCGTTGTGGGGCCCACAAGAAGAAGCCCTAGTTCCGGTCAAAACAGCGCACAGCTTCTTGATACAGTTCAGCGAACAGAGCAAATTTGCCTACGGCAAATTTGGCGAGAAACATTGGTGATTCTCAACGAAGTCGGCGGGAATCACTGACAATTCCCGTCGATTCTGCCTTGGCCGATTTTCAGTTGTAAAACTAGTCAGCCTGAGGGAATCGGCGAGAATACAAATGTCATTCTCAACGAATCGGCGAGAATCAGTTAATGATTCCCGTCGATTCTGCCTTAACAGAATTCTTGAAGGAGGACAGTCAGCCAGATAAAATCGGCGGGAATCACCGGCTGATTCTCGACGATTCGGCGAGAATCACTAGTGATTCCCATCGAATCGACGAGAATCACTTAGTGATTCCCGTCGATTTTGACTTAGACGATTTTCCTCTTCCTTTCCATGAACTTGGTCTTTGACCCATCTTTGTTCCTCTTCTGCTCTTGTTCTATCTCGACCCTGTACTTGAAAATAAGTACACTCCAATAGAGAGAGCACACGTGAGTCAACACACTGATCTGCTCAACGAGCGATTACGTTGCGCAGACCCGTGTATATTGACCCACTGCACCCTGACATTGGTGTGTACTTAGCATGGAATAGCTGCAAGCACAACTTGACAGAAGATTGTCAAATACATTGTGAATTCATCTTAGCTTGTACAGGGGCTTCTTCAAATCAGGCATATTGTGGATACAATACCCAACACTTCCTCAGCCATCGCGCCCGCGGCCGACCCCTCTTCGGCCGACGTGCCCGAGGCCGTCAGACACGGGTGACCCCTCCTCGATTGACACTTCTGAGGCCGCGGAACATGGTCAACCCCTCCTTGACCAGTGCGCCTGCTGTCGCCATAAGTGGTCGGCCCCTCCTCAGCCGGAGCGCCCGCGACCGCTAGACATGGTTGGCCCCTCCTCAGCTAGAGCGCCTGCGGCCGCTGGACGCAGTTGGCCCCTCCTCGACTGGAGGGCTCGCCGACGCCGGAAGCGGACGATCCCTCTTCGGTGGGCGCACCCGCGACCGGTCCTTGTCGGCAGCCAATCCCTCCCCGGCCTACCGCTGTTGGAGGCTCATCACCAACCGTCGTCGCCGATCGGCCCCTCTTCACCATCAGCCGATCCTCCACAGTCTGATGTACCGATAACCACCCGCGTAATCACCGGCGTAACCACCAATTATGGGTGTGTATGAATAGCCAAAAGTATATCTGTACACAAATAGTAAAAATGTTATAAGAATGCGCGATGCGAACTATATTAAATTGGTCGACAAATAGTAAATAAGTTGGTTATGATCTAAAGTTAACCGTTTAACCACCATAACCACCATTGTAGCCTATAAATAGGACCCGAGTCCCTCCTTCATTCTTGTTTTTTTCCTCCCCGACTTTTCCTCCTATGCACTTGAGAGCTCCACCAAAGATCTTCTTCGTCTTCGAAGAAGCCCTTGAAGACATTCAAGCACTTCTAAGATCGCTCAAAAATCTCCATCCGCCTTCAAACATTCTTTTGCGCGCAACATTCTCGGCGCCCACCAGTCAACCGCAAGTTCTCTCCACTCCAGCCTCTGAGTGCAAGCAGAGTACCACCAAGTTTTCAGAACGCGTGTTCCCCACTACATGCAAAGACAAATATTTACCTCAATATGCGGCGACCTGTCATCCTCCGAGCGCACATATCTCTCTCTCTTCACTTGCAAGTTGTAACGAGTAACGGTTTGTCGCCCTCGCATTCTCTTTGAAACCTTGTAAAGCAACAACCGATAGTGAATGTTTGGTCGGCACTGATCCAGCCACGTGGTTTTTCACCATTTTCCGATGTTTTCCACGTAAAAAAATCTTTTTGTCTGCCGTCTCCTTTCTCAGTGACTGTTTGCACTTTCGACCGCTCAAGAGCTAAGACTGCCCAATTTAGACCAGTCGACCAAAAGACTTAAATGAGACGCAACACTGTTAAATATGGTATATATCAGCACATGTACTCCATAAAGAATAATTAAACAACCACAAAAACCATTCCCACACACCATATTACGTGGGTCAGAAAAAAAAATACGCACGCGGGCGAAACATAACCGTGCCCGGTCACATGGGTGAAAACACGCGCGGTCGGGTGAAAAGCAAGAGCCTGGTTGAAAGTTCGCATGCCAGCGCAAAACAGCTGATGCCCGAGCGAAAAATGCGGGCTCGAGCGAAAAATGCGCGTCCAGACGTAAAACGCTAGCTCGGGCATAAAACGCACGCACACGTGGAATATGCGCTCCCCGACAGAAAATGTATGCCCTGGTGGAATAGACGCGCCTGTGCGGAATATGCCCGCCCGACCGTAAAACACGCGCTCCTGCAGAATATGAGCGCTCGGGCAGAAAACGCGCGCACAAGTGGAATACGAGTGATCTGGAAACAAATGAGCGTTGTGAAGAAAAAAATCACGTTCGGGCGAAAAATGCGTAATCGGGTAAAAACGCAGACCCGGGCGAAAAAACCCTCACACGAGTGAAAAATGCGTGTTAAGGAGGAAAATCACAAGTTAAGGTGAAAATCAAGCACAGGTGAAAAAATGTGCGTCCTTGCGAAAAAAGGCATTCTCGGGGGAAAAACATGCACAAACAAAAAATACGCTCTCAGGCGAAATACAGGCGCTCGGGCGGTATACATGTGCCTTAGCGAAAAAGTGAGTGCTCTGGATAAAATTGAGTGTTGTAGCAAAAAAATGCACCCGAGCAAAGAAAAAACACACGTTCATACAAAAATTGATCGCTAGTGCGAAAAATGTTTCGCCGGGCAAAAGTACGCCCCATGGGTGAAAAATGCACGCTTCAGCGAAAAATATGCAAGTCAAGGCGAAAAGCACGCACTGGTGAAAAATGTGGGCCCTGACGAAAAAAAGTGCGCCCTGACAAAAAAATGCGCGCCCGGGTGAAAAAAATGCGCACCGGCGAAAAAAGCACATTCGGGCGAAAAACGCGTTCGAATGAAAAAGATTTGTTTGTGGGAAAAATATTCTCATAAGCATAAAAATGGGCACTCAGATGAAAAAATTTGCCACATGTGATAAACGCGTCCCGTCCGAAATTATCAAATTCTTATATAGATTGAAAAAAAATAAATTTAGTTCAAAATGAATTTCAAGAAATTTATTAAAATTTCAATTCCAATGTCCAAACAAGCAAAAATGAACGTCAAAATTGAAATTAGACATTCAATTTCAATTCGAAGAGGAGATTATTTTCATATACCTACAATTGATGATTTATTGGATGAATTGTATGTGTAGCTTGAATTATTAGACTAAGGTTTTGTTTGGGAAGACTTATTTTCACCGGTCAAGCGGTTACGACCGCATGAACCGGACCTTAATTAAGGTTCGATAATTAAGGTCCGGTACATGCGGTCGTAACCGCTTGACCACTGAAAATAAGTTCCCCCAAACGAAGCCTAAAGCTCTGTTTGGCGCGGTGGTGGAGGTCATGAACATGAGGGTTAAATTGTCATTCGTTAACGTTCACCTAAGAAACTCCATCCATTTTTATGCTCAAAAGGATAATGTTTGTTAGGGGATCCTTAACGAATGACGGTTTAATTCATGCGTTTACGGCCGCTACCATCGTGCCAAATGGAGCCTAAAGGCTCTGTTTTGAGGGACTTATTTTTGTTAGGTCGCTTCACCGGTCAAGAGATTAAGGCCGCATGAACTTGACCTTAATTAAGGTCTGATTCATGAGGTCG
Organism: Platanthera zijinensis; assembly: GCA_039513925.1. NCBI lineage: Eukaryota > Viridiplantae > Streptophyta > Magnoliopsida > Asparagales > Orchidaceae > Platanthera > Platanthera zijinensis. Next base: position 153,036,895 of record CM077089.1, read on the forward strand.
TAATCGCTTGACAGATTAAAGTAAATCCCTCCAAATGGAACCAAATCTCCATCACAATACTACTAAATTCGAACTCAAGGCCATTATAAATTTCTGATATTGCCCTTTCAATTCAATAACACTTGTCCCACTTTGAGGCATATTTCTAAGCAACACTAAAGAAAATGTGATTATATTTTTCTGAAACTATTTTAACAGACAATAAGAACCTACCCTAAAGGGCCTAAACCCTAAAAGCCCGTACAAATTGTTTTAAATATTACAAGGGTTCGCTGGTTTGGATGAAATTGAAGCTAAATTATAATTGAAGGCCCAATTTCATCTGAATTAGACCTCTAAATCCAATTTAGTAAACAGACCATGTCACCATGCAAATAAACTTAATGCGGAAATAATTAAAGTATTGACCACTCTAAGGTGGCGGCGGTCGTAAACGTACATATGAGTTATACCGCCATTCGTTAAGGATCATCTAACAAACATCATCCATTTGAACATAAAAGTGGATGCAACTTCTTAGGTGGGCGTTACCGAATAACAATTCAGGCTCCGTTTGGGGGGACTTATTTGAGAGTGTCGCTCAAAATATCCAGGTGGAGATCTAAGTGAAATCTCCTACCCGTTGCCCCTAGGTGGGTATAAATAGGCAAATCGTAGGAGTAATTACGGGTATCGAATATCCGTGTATCCGAACATACCCGTTAAGCCTCCGAAGGCAAACCCTATATTTGCCAAATATACATTAACATTATTTTCAACGGTCAAGGGATTACGATTAAGGTCTGATTCATGCGGCCGTAATCGCTTGATCGTGAAAATAAGTCCCTCCAAAGGGAACCTTAATCCCAAACTGAGCCTAATTCATAAATGATGATTGCCAAAGTAGCAATCATCATGGAATAAAAAACATTATGAAATATTATTTTATTCAATTATATAGGATAATAATTTGATTATTTTTCATAGCTACGAAATAAATAAATACAAAATTATTTGAGTCATTTATTCCTTATTACAGGGAGAGGGGCTAGTCGAAATTAAGCTAGCTATAGGTAATTGTCAACGTAAATGTTAGAAATAAACACTTTAATGGATAACGAAATCTTCCTAACTGTTAAAAAGAACTTGACGAAAAAGCCCTTCTCCGCCTCCACCTCCTTCTCCGGCAACGGCAGCAGCGGTGAGCGGCAGAGTGGGCATGTAATCCCATCCGCGTCGATCCAACGGTCGATACACGCCACGTGAAATGCGTGGCGGCAGTTCCCGAGCTCCCGCACCTCGTCGGTCGCCGCGAGGGAGGCCAAGCAAACCACGCAGGCGGTCGCCGGGGAATCGCCGGCGAGGCGCTGCAACTCGATGACGGGAAGCTGGCTCTTCATGGAAGACGGAGTCGGAGGCGGCGGGGAGGACGCGGGGGATGATATAGTGTCGGCGGCGTGGGAAAAGAGGGGTCTTCTAGCTCGCGAGGGCGGTGGCGGCGGAGGCGGGCGGAGGCTGAGGAAGACGAGGAGGAGGGAGGCGGCGCGGCTGGTGCAGTTGAGGATGAGGAGGAGGTGGAGAATGGGTTTGGGGAGGCTGAAGGAGTAGGCGGCGAAGGGGCCGCCCATGGTGTGGTGGCGATTGTGGAGGAGATGAGGAGCTCCGGCGGCGGCGACTACATGGTTTTATAGCTTCCAACAAAGCTGTTTGTTTTTGACTTTTCTTGCGGGGGTTGAAGCCAAAGAATGAAAGAGAGGTACGTTTGGTTGAGTGGTTATGGTTTTTTTTAAAATTAAAATAAATTATCCGGATATAAAAAATATTTTTTATTTTTTTATCAAATAATTGAGGCTGTAGTAACGAAGAAAGTGCCAGCACAGAAAAATATAGTTGACTAGTCTAAATCGGAGCTTAAAAGATATCATAATGAGTAATGACGTGTTCAACATTTATTTTAGGATCCGGGGAGGTAAAGTGCAGGCATCCAACGGTCCGTATTGAATGGCCGTACATAGAGCTGAGATGTACTCGTTTTGAGATGTGTGTGGGCATTCGCGTGAATCGTTGGATGTCCGCACTTTGCCGTAAAGTGCAGGGGATGCACTTTGCTTCCCCGAGTTCTATCAAAAGAAATACAAGTAAGAGCATAGCATTGATGGGTTACACCTCCATTTATAAGAAGGATTCCCCCATGATCTCCTCCTAAATTGGGAGATCATTTACAAAAGTGAGATCATATACTAAATTGGGAGATGATGGGGTTGACTAGTCAAACTCCACCTCCATAAACTCCCCATGATGAGGAAAACATGGGGGGAGGGCTCACTCCCTCTCTCTCCACCAAAAAAAATGCCCCCCTTCAGGGGAAACCGCCGCCGGCCGGCCTAGCAAGCAGGGTCGCCGCGGGTCGGGCCGCCGCGGGCTGCCCGACCGCCCCATCACCGTAGACAGCTTGCTCGTCGTCCGACGTGGTGGGCTTTCCTCGCCGTCTGATCTGGTCGATAACCACTCACTAACCCACCAAGTTAGTGGTGGGGCCCACCATAATCCTCTCCCGGAGACTATAAAAAGAGCCTCAGAGCCTCCTCATAATTCACCTTTTGGCTCCCGGTCATCTTCTTCCTCAAGCGATAGCTCTGCCGCACTCTTCCCTCGGATCATCCTCCAGCCACCTCGAGCCACCAGTGTGCCACCAGTAGGAAAACAACCAAGTCCTGGAACAAACAAAAGAAGGAGGAAGACGACCACTGCAAGCGGACAAGCGCCGAAGCCGCGCTCCAAACTTCCAAGCACCAGAACCACTTCTTGGATTCCAGTGTCCAAGTCGCTCTCGCGGCGCAGCCTGTTGCCCGTTGGGAGCTAAAATCTCTCTCTCACCTCCCAAGCTGTAACAAGGAGCGGTCTGTCTCCCCCGATTCTTTGAACACATTGTAACCTCAAACAGCTAGTGGACTTTGACCGATACAGATCCGGTCACGTGATTTTTCATCACATCTTGTGTCAGCCTTTTATTTTCATTGATTGTGTGCGCGCTCGACCGCTCCGTATGCTAAGACGGTCCAAGTAAGTCCGGTCCGACCGAGGCATCGAGTTAGTCCGCAACAAGCATGAAGAGTGGAAAAATTGATGAAATTGTTTGAAAAATTACATTTGTAGTGATGCTTGAAATAGTGGTGCCGATTTATTTATTTGCATGCTTTAAAATTTAAATTATTAAACAAAAAAACAATATATTATTTATAAACTAACATAATTAAAATTAAAACAATATAATATTTATAAAATAATAATTACAACATTAACAAAATTATAAACTTGATGTGGGTTGCTCGACGCTTTCACAGTCTGTGGGTTGTTCGACACTTTCACAATCTGGTCGGACTGAACCGTTCAGCTCGAGAGTGAGCCGAGTACGCAAACAGTAACATAATGAACCAACAGGTGTAGGCAGGACATTTTTACACGAAAAAACCTGAAAGGAAAAAAATCATGGGGACGGATAGGTGCCAACCAAATTCACTATCATTCAAAGTATTACAAGTTGTTTCTCGAGGGAGACAAACAACCACTTGTTACAGTAAATTTTTCGGGTCACAGGAGATGCTCGAAGTGGAGCGCAAAGAAACGCGCTCAGGAGAAGTTTGTAAGGATGAATGCAGCAACAGGAGCTCGGGACTCAAAGTAGTCGAAGAAGATCTTCGAGCCGTATTCGAGGGGGCCTTCGAGGGCCGAAGGACATCTTCGAGTTGTCTTCCAAGAGGTCTTTGAGCACCGAATGAGATCGTCGAATGCGAAAGGAGATCTTTGTATGCCGAAAGAGATCTTCATATGCAGAAGGAGATCTTTGAACGACAAAGGAGATCTTCGAAGGAATCTTCAAACACCGAAAAAGATCTTTGAGAAATCTTTGAGGGAAGGCTCGAGAGCTCACTCTGACGCTGAAAGTAAAGTGTCTTCAAGTGAGGGCTCATAACCCTTTTTATAGTCTTTAAGAGAGGCATTACAGTAATTGCGTCATCATAACTATCAGACGGACGAATAAGAACTCTCAATTTGGGGCACACAAATCATCGCTTTTGCGGATATGACAATCTTGCCACCAGAGAAGTTTGGGAAGAACTGGCGACGACAGCAGTGGACTAGTGGTGTCGATAAACACGACGTTGGCGATGAAACTATTAATCAGCCTTAAATCTGGGAATTTTGTTGGTCTGATCAAGGTCTGATAGCTGGGCTTTAGTCCAGCGGCTATTAGGTGGGGAAAGATGAGTTGTTGAGCTCATTTACTTTTGATTTTTCTCTCTCCAAGAGGAGAGAGAGAAGGAAGAAGGAATCGGAAGATTCGGCCGGCCATTTGGAGCTCCGAAGCTTCAAATGCCGAGCCGAGTCCGGATTCGCGGAGAGGATTTCATTGCGTTTGATTCCATCCATCTCAGTATTTGTTCCATGGTGTTAAGCAAACTCCAAGGGTAACGATCCTTCTCTCCGGTCTTAGTACGTGTATGTCCATTGTTATGCTTGTATATGAAGAATCTCCTCCGCTAATTAGTGGAGAGCATGATCTCCTTTGGTTTGCTAAAACCTCGATCGATTGTGTTCGTCCCCTACATGAAATGCATGTAGAAATCTGATAGTCTTTGCGGATTTAGGCATTGTATATGAAGCCTATCTGTGGTCGAAGGCCTGAATTGGTGAGGGTTGATTTGACGTTGCATTTAGGTTAAGCCTAATATGCGTATAAGAGAATGACTTCGTGAAATGCGTCATTTTGTGACATGGCTTGGGATTGAGGGAGCTCTAGGAGTACCTAGCTATATAACTCATAATTCGGCGAGATCAGAAATATCTAAGGAGGACCCATGAATGTGATGCTGTGCAATGGTGCTATGTTAACCTCATGCACGGTTGCTTAGGCGGTTGTGGCAAACCTTCGGGTGAACCCAACCAACATCATTTACATTCCTATGCTACTCTTATTTTTATGCTCAACCTAAAAAATTGATTGTACTCGAAACCTCACCACGTACAGAATAATTGTGATTTTTTTTATTTTACAACATATTGCATGTTTCAACTTACTTGTAGGTGAGCGGACCCTGACCCGAAATCGGCTAGGTGACCGGAGAGGGGGATCGTTACACCATTTGTGATCAGCTCATAGCTAAATCTGATTTACCACTTATTTGTGTTTGATGTAGGTGCCACAAAGCATAAAGAAAGTATAGCGGGCTAAAACCCCAAGCCGAATTAGCCAAAGAAAGCCAAACTCTTGGGTTTCTCTTAGGCTCCGTTTGGGGAGACTTATTTTTACCGGTCAAGCGGTTACGTCCGCATGAATCAGACTTTAATTATGATCCGATTCATGCGATCGTAACCGCTTGACCGGTGAAAATAAGTCCCCCCAAACGAAACATAAAACTCGGTTCTTGGGTTTATTAATTTCTACTCTTTCTATTTCATTTTTTTCCTATAATTGATGATTAGTTTCCAGCGGATGGAGTGTCTGATGTTGTTTTCGGGATCAACATGTCGGCCACCGAGGAGATAAATGTCATGCTTTTGTAGGAAATCCGGAGCGTCGAGAAGCAGAAATCCGAATAAAAGCAGTAAACAAAAGAAAACAGAACAAGCACACAAACACGCAGATTTCAGAGGTTCACCCAAAACAGGGCTACGTCTCCTATCCTTTCCCTTCACAGTTCTTGTAATCACCAAAAACAAATACAGATTACAAAGGTTTCAAGGATCTAACCGATCCTACATTAACTGCTCTTCTGGACAAGAAACAAAGGAAGAACCCTTTTTGGATCGCCTCCAACAAGAAACCTCGTATGCGCCTCCAAAAGGGATATCAGTCGTAAGCCGTCGTCTCGATCGTATCCCTAAAAACAACCAGAATACGCCTTAAATAGGCTTCAACACAACCCGATCGTCGAACGCCGAACGACGTTCGTCGAACGTCGAACCCCCGCTGTCGTCGGCGCCAGATATGTCGGAAGGGGATCACACTTCGATTCCTCTAAGCTCACGTGGGCTAACCCGGTGTGAGAAACAAGAGGACCGGAAGTGTTCCACAACCCCAACATTCTCCCACTTGTTGGACAGCTTCCGCAGATGAGAGCAACTCCTGCAATCTTCCTCTTCAACCCCACTGTTGTTGCACACCAATCAAACTTAGCTACAGACACAGCCTTGGTCGGGAAATCAGAGCAGTTCTCCTTGGTATCAACCTTCTCCAGTTGAACAACTTGCTTCTCTACCTTTTCCCTGATGAAATGAAATTGGATATCAATGTGTTTGGTCCTAGCATGGAAAACCGGATTCTTGGCTAACTGAATAGCCCCTTGGCTGTCACATCACAGCTTCACAGGACCTTGCTCAAAACCGAGCTCCCCGCACAACCTCCTCAGCCATATGGCCTCCTTACTGGCATGAGTAAGAGCCATATACTCCGCTTCTGTCGACGAGAGTGTCACCACTCTTTGCCGCCGACTCATCCAACTGATAGCGCCACCAAACAATGTAAACACATATCCACTGGTGGACCTCCTGATATCCAGATCACCTCCCCAGTCAGAGTCCTCGTGTCCGACCACGTCCAGGACTTTTCCATTTTCAGCACCTTCAAAACAGATAGAATAATTTGAAGTGCCCCGAAGATACCTGAACACACGCTTCACAACATTCCAGTGCTCCATCCCCGGTTTGGCCATATAACGGCTCAGTACTCCCACTGCTTGTGCGATGTCAGGGCAAGTACAAACCATGACGTACATGAGGCTCCCCACTGCACTTGCATATGGAACCTTCACCATGTCCTCCATCTTCTCATGTGTCTTGGGACACATCTCCGCAGATAGCTTATTCCCTACGGGCATAGGGGCACCAACAGGCTTGCAGTCAGCCATGTTGAACTTCTTCAACACCTCTTCGACGTACCTTTGCTGCCCCAGCCAAAACTTCTTCTTGCTCCGGTCCCTGGTAATCTGCATCCCCAAGATCACACTTGACGGACCCAAATCCTTCATTTCGAACTTGGCCGAGAGCAACTTCTTCACCTGTTGGATCATTTTGACACTATTCCCTACGAGCAACATGTCATCTACGTAGAGTGTCAAGAAAGTGAAGTGCTCTCACTTCCTTTGGATATAGATACAGTGGTCTGAATTTGACCTTTCAAAACCCAACTCCAGCATGTAGGTGTCGAACTTCTGGTACCACATCCTCGGAGATTGCTCAAGTCCATAAAGGGACTTCTTCAACTTGCACACCAGATCCTCCTTGCCCTTGGCCTCGAATCCTTCAGGTTGCCGCATATAAATCTCCTCCTCTAGATCCCCGTGAAGAAACGTCGTCTTCACGTCCATTTGTTCAATCTCTAGATCATGCACAACCGCAATGGAGAGAACCATTCTGATAGAAGTGAGCTTGGTCACCGGCGAGAAAATCTCGTCGTAGTCCACACTTTTCACCTGTGAGAAGCCCTTGGCAACCAACCTTGCCTTGTACTTCTCCACGGTGCCATCCGCTTTAACCTTCTGCTTGAAGACCCATTTACTCATAATGGCCTTCCTCCCTTTTGGAAGCTTGCACAGATCCCAAGTCTGATTCTTCCGCAGAGATTCCATCTCATCAACCATAGCAAGCTCCCACTGATTCGCATCAGCCCTCGACGCGATCCCTGGCTGAAATGGGATCTTCTCCAAGCATGTTCAGGCAATATTGCGCTCCAACCGCACCAAGGGAGTACCAGATTGGTGCCCTCCTTTCCCTCGTTGAGCGCCTCAGAAGTGGAGCATCAGCAACTTCCTCTTCTGATTCATCATCAAAGCTCACCTCCTCCAAACCATCAGATTCTGAATCCGAATCCGAAACAGCCATAGTAGTAATCTGAGCATCCTCCAGAGGAACTTCCTCCATGTTCCCTTCTACTACCACCTTTTCTGCAGCTTTTCCTTCTTCCGCTTGTGTAGTGACTTGAGGACGGGCTTCATGAAAGACCACATCCTTGCTATACGTCACCGTCCTCGTCACCAGGTTCCAAAGCTTATATCCTTTGATGCCATCTTTGTAGCCCACAAAGATGCACCGCTCGGACTTCATATCCAGCTTCCCCCTCTTCTTCTTTGGAATGTGAACGTATCCATCACATCCAAAAACACAAGCATAAGCCAAATTTGGCTTCTCCTGGAAAACGGCCTCAAAGGGGGTACACCCCTTCACTGCAGATGTAGGGGTCTTGTTCTTCAAATGGTTAGCTGTAGTCGTCGCTTCAGCCCAGAACTTCGTCCATAAACCAGCCCAACTGAGCATGCACCTGACTTTCTCCATCAATGTCTGATTGAGCATTTCCGACACTCTATTCTATTCTGGAGTATATGACGTGGTCTTCTGCAGTGCAATCCTCTGCTTAGTACAGTACCGCTCGAAGGCGTCCGAGCAATACTCCCCTCCGTTATCAGAACGGAGAACCTTCACCTTCCTCTCCAACTGGTTCTCCACCCGGTTCTTAAAATCCTTGAACCTATTGAGAACCTCTGCCTTGTACCTGAGAAAATAAAGCCAAGAATACCGAGAGTAATCATCAATAAAAGATACATAATACCTAGCCCCACCAAGGGATGGGACTAGAGTCGGCCCAAATACATCGCTATGAATCAAATCCAGTAAACCGGTGGCCCTCGTCCCTGCTCCCTGAAAACTAACCCGGTTCTGTTTGCCAAGTAGGCAATGCTCACAGAACCCAAAACACGAGGTGCACACGGGCACACCCACCACCATCTGGCCAGATGTCCTAGCCGACATCCCCTTCTCACTGATGTGTCCAAGCCGCTGGTGCCACAGCCTGGACTGCTCCTCCTGGTCCTCCTCTTGGCCTTTAGAGATGAAGGCCCCGCTAGGCACCACTGTATCAGCAAGCAACTTGTACAGTGTCTCATGCCTCACGCCTTTGGCGATCACCATCGCCCCTCGGGTCATCCTACACGAGTGCATGTCACAACTGAAAGACACCCCCGCATCCGCCATAGATCCCACCGAGATCAGATTCCTGCTCATCCCTGGAATGTGCATCACCCCCGGAAGAGTCTTCATGGTCCCGTCGGCCATCTTCAGCCGGGGGCGGCTGCCCCCGGACCTTCGCTGTCGTCGGCGCCAGATATGTCGGAGGGGGATCACACTTCGATTCCTCTAAGCTCACGTGGGCTAACCCGGTGTGAGAAACAAGAGGACCGGAAGTGTTCCACAACCCCAACAGCTTTGTCGTCCCTTTACCCCAATGGAGGTTTGCACTGCTCTCTTTCTTATGTCTCCTTTGAAGGTCTCGGGTCTGGATGGGGTGCCTCTGGATTTTTTCCCGAAAAATCGACATGTTGTGGGAGGGAAGGTAACCACTTTGGCGCTCAATATCTTAAATAAACATATCTCTTTTCCCGCCTTTCATGATACGAATGTGGCGATTCTTTCGAAATGTGATAAGCCCCGCGTCATTAACTCAATTTTGCCCTATTAGGTTGTGTAACATGATTTATCGCATTGCAGTAAAATGCATATCTATGTGTCTTAAACCTCCCGTGGATGGGATCATTTCTCCCTTCCAATCGGCTTTCATTCCGGGAAGGCTTATCACGGATAATATATTGATTCCATTTGAGCTTAATCATTGTCTTAATGCGCTTGCTCGGACATTGGATGGCGGTCCTGCGATTAAATTGGATATGGCCAAGGCCTATGACCGGGTGGAATGGTCTTTCCTCGTCGGGTGATGCAACCCGCGGCGCATCTTTACTTTTATTTGTACATGTTTTATTTGTGTAGCACATGTCGTGGGGCGTTTGGTTTCATTTTATTGTGTTGAGTTGTACGCGCATGTTATTCGCGTTTTTTGTGTATTTTGTATCGTGCATATTGCTCGCGCATTTTTTGTTTGACTTGTTGGTGTGACCAGTCAACAAGACCCTAAATGCATATGTCCGGTAATTTAGGCGATAGATTAGTTTAGGACAAGCAAATTTAATTAACTGTTTTATTTTATAATGTCCTTTTTGTCTATAGCCGGCCCCGCCCGGAACTATGCTATGGTTGAGACTCTTCTCCGCGGAGGATGCTAGGGTAATCCTATCGATTCCTTTGGGTTGGGGGCCATCTATGGACCCGTGGATGCGTGACACGCAACTTGTGCTATTGGCTTGCCCTTTTCGCGGCCACCCCGATGAGGATGCGTGACATGCATTTTTTTGTTGCCCGAGTTTGGCTCCTGCTTGGAACACTATTGGTATCCCGGGGCTATTATCATGGAGGCGTGCTGGTTCCCCAGAGCTTTGGATTCAGGAGGCGCATCAGGTCCTTTCGCGGGATGCCTTTGCTCTTTTTGCGACGTTATGTTGGGCACTTCAGTGGAGGAGGAATAAGATGTTTGGGATGGTGTGACGCAACCGTGCTATTGTCAATGATTTTTGCTCGTTCATTTTCACTACTTTTTCAGAGAGTATGCGGGTGGGGTTGCCGCCAGGGCTGATTGGAGCTTCCTCTTGGATACCCCCTACCGGTGGTCGTATTTAAATAAATTTTGATGGTGCAGTCCGCCAGGGCCCTAATAGGGTGGGAATGGATGTTGTTGCACGTGATTTTAGGGGTCTTCTACATGATTGGAGGGTGAGGCAGCTCCCACATGTTGGTTGCCCGACAGTGCCGGAGGCTCTCGCGGCTCGGCTCGCGGTTGATCTTGCGTTTTTTCGGGGTTGACATGATGTTGTACTTGTGGGAGATTGTGCATCTCTTATTGATACTCTTATGGCAGGGGTGGTGCCTACTTCGATGGAATGGCCGATTGTTATGGATATCCCGACTTCCCTCCGGGGCCTAGCATCTTACTCGTTTTCTTTTGTATGTCGGGATGTTACTGCTATTTCGTTAGATATCCTGACTTCCCTCCGGGGTCTAGCATCTTACTCTTTTTCTTTGTATGTCGGGTTTCCTGAATGAATACATCGTTTATGGCTAACTTTTTTTTCAAAAAAAAAAGTGTCAATTTAGCAACTGCATGGATCTGTTGGAAAAGACCTGCTTGCCTGATGGGAGCTGTTTTTGATCTAAAGCCCAAAGAGCTCCAGGGCTCCTGTAGAAATTTTACTTTATGGCCACAATGGTGCTCAATGCACAGATTTTTATGTTCATATATGAGGGCATTTGTTAGCAATTCTATCTGGAGTACCATTGCATTTGAAAGAAAGTTTGAGTTGCTGTGTTTTATCTCTATCACAAGATGTCTTCCCTTCTAAAGATAATTTAGGCTCCATTTTGTGTGAGTCTGGGCAAAAAATGCCAGCAAGAAAAGAAACTACTTTTGAACATAAAAGTGGATGGAGTTTCTTAGGTGAGGTCGGGCTGCCGCCGCGCAAAACGGGGCCTTAATAACATAACTCATGACCAGTTTTCCGTGAACGAAAATGGAGGATTCATGTTAAACAGTGATTGATTCTGTGCACTATAAACTAGTTTAAAAGGGAAAATTTGAGATGGTGAAATAGCGTAAAATGATGTAGTGTGAGTAATTTGATATGGGCAATATAAATAGCATAAAAAATCAATAAAAAAAATTTCTTGCTCAAAAAAATTTCTTGGAATAAGAGATTCAATAATGTGTACACTATTATAAAGAAAAATATGGGATCATCAAAAAAATCTCAGCATCTCAATTAAGTGAAGTTTATGACTTTTGATCTAAGTGTTAAATTTTACTATTAATTACTATTTTATAACATTGTTTATTCAAGTGCAATAGTTATGCATGCTGTCATAGCTAAGACAAAGAGGACAAATTATAAGCATTAAATGTGAAGATAATAGGATCTCAACTAGGTGAAGCTACCAAATAGAGAGATGAAAATACTACTTTCAGGAGTTATTAAGGAAGAGTTTCAATAAGGAGGTTATAAAAGATTGGTAAAAAGAATGAAGTGAGAACCTTTGAAAAATATGCCTAAATATAACGAAAGCTTTGGGGCAAGATGAGATAAATGTTGGGATTTGGAGAGTTAAGGGGAGTATTGAAGTACTTTTTCAATGAGCTTTTAAAAATAAGATGATGACCAATGTGAAGAAAAATTTAGGTGAAAGTTTTAACAAAAAAGAGATTCCAAACTATTGAATTATAAATAAATCAAGCTTATTAGTCTGACAATGAAGCTATAGAACATAAAGGGCAGCCTGATTAACAAAGCATCCCGTGTGGAAATTTTCTAGGAAGCTGAGAAAAGTCGCAGTAACACTCAACCACAACAAAGTCAAGTAGAAATCAACAATAATAGAAGCACAAGAGTCTCAAACATCGAATTATCAACAACTTCTTTACAAGGCGAGGTATACATTGCGATACATGATTCAAAATGTACCCAATGAAAACAAAAAATACAAGCAAGAGAAACTGTGCGGTCTGCAAACTGTAACCGCACAGACCGCACAAGCCGCTGACCGCAAGCCCTGTCAGCCGAAACCGCCAAGTCACCAAATTACAACCAAGCTGACTGCCTGTTATTGAATGCTGATGAACTGAACAGAACCCGCTGATAGACCGGGCGAACTTCTCGAACAAACTGCAACTCCGAGGAAGTGACTTCAAGCCGCTTAGTCGCGACCTGCTATATACCACTGACAGTAAACTGCAAAATGTTACACACTAAGCTTCCCAACTAGTTGTCTAATCGCCCAGTGTTAGCCGCACAGCCTACACAGACAAATCAACTTCACTTAGTAACGCCGGTTAGAAAATAAGAACCGCAAGATCAAAGCGCAAACTAAGTTCTCACTGTTCTCGTTATATATGACGAGTCGGGGACCCCTGTTTATAGATGACAAGGGAAGTATGATCACCGCCGATAGCGATAGGATAACCGTTTGTCATCCTGCAGCTAGCACCACCTATCCGCACAAGTGCGGATGCCCGCGTCAGTCCGCGTACGACAAACCACCTATCCGCTTACGCTGAAAGATCAACCAATCCGCATAGCCGAGCGAACAACAACCTCAGTCCGCGTGGACTTAGAGTAATCCAACCACACGTCCTGAGCCAAGTCCGCTCCTATGAAGATCTGCCGGACTTTGCCACCAGACCGCGCAGTTCTGCGGTCTCCGCTTCTAGACCGCGCAACACTGCAGCTCGCGACTAGGCAACCAACCAGACTTGCCACAATACCGTGAACAAGTCAACACAACCCAGCGAACTCTGACATCAACCCGCGCAAGTAGGCCCCAACGAACTGTGCGGTTAGCCTCCGCCAACCACTCTAACCGCCTGCCTTCACGCGAGCCAAAGAACCTGAAAAGCTTCAAACGGACTGTGCGGTCTCACAGTCTAGACCACAACAGTCACGGTTAGACAAAGCTAACCGTCCGGTTACCTCCCAGGGTGCTTGCTGAACCAGACCGCAAGAGAGAAGAACAACACCTGAAACCCGACTATCCGCCAGGCTGCCGACGGTCTGTGTGATCTGCTCAATCAGACCGCCTACTTTCACTTCAACAATTTCAACATCCCGACACAGCGAGGATCCGGGGAAGGATCCTACCGCAAGGGTGAAATGTTGGCAAACCTTACCCCTGCATTGTCAAACTTATTAGTCTACAATGAAGTTATAGAATATAGACTTCGAAAAACAACAATAATTTTAAAGAGAATTTGATATGAGAAAGACCTGGTAAGGAAGATTTTTTTAGACATTTTTTTTAAAAATGTAAAGAGTATATATATAGGGGTTGATGTAAAAATGTAAAAATGTAAAGAGTATATTTAGCTAAATCTGGGGGTTTAGCGCGCCTTTTGAAAATAGCCTTCTATATGGCATTTTTAGGAAAAGTGTTCAACATGAAAGTTGTAGATCTCGTCGAGATCTACAACTTTCATGTTGAATACTTTTCCTAAAAATGCCATATAGAAGGCCTATTTTCAAAAGGCGCGGCACCGGGAGGAACTATTGCGAATCACATAGTTCCGCCCGGATTCCATCCTTTTGAAAATAAACCTACTATATGACATTTTTAGGAAAAGTGATCAACATGAAAGTTGTAGATCTCGATGAACACTTTTCCTAAAAATGCCATATAGAAGGCCTATTTTCAAAAAACGCGCGGAACCCGCGTTTTTACACTTTTCCGATAAAGTCATATAATAAAGGAATAGAGGATTTGATTTGGAGAGTACTAAGAAAATAATATCAAAGGTAGTTGAATTATTATAGTTATGAATGATAAAGAACTAACTGGAATTATTAATTGTGGGGTCACCTAAGAAATTCCAACAAAAAAGGTTCAAAGGATGTTTCTTTAATTGTTAGAATCCAAGCATCAAACCAGCCTTGCCGGTCCCAAGTCCGGATGAAAAATGACGAGGGTTGTGTTAGATAGACGGCCAACGTAAAATTTAGTCACCCTTATGAATATGGATCATTAGTGGGATAAAGGCTTGAGTGTTGTTGTTGTTAGAATCCAAGCATCCAACCTAAAACCAATTGGTTAGAGTTGAAAGGTCTTGACATCTATATTAAGTGCACGATGCTTTGTTAGTTTCTCGATGTGGGAATATTCTCAACACTCTCCTCACATATAGAGCCTTTGATCTCTAACTTGTGGATTACTAGTTAATTGGGTGATGTGGAATGAGCCTTTGGACCAAGCCTACTCTGATATTATGTTAGAATCCAAGCATCCAACCTAAAATCAATTGGTTAAAGATGAAGAAGCTCAGGATTTATATTAAGTGCACAAGGCTTTCTAGCCCAGGTGTTTTGTATAGAGCAATGTTAAGTGGAGGCCATCATTGGCCATGCGCACCCAAAAAAACCATTGTAAATTTCCAATTTATTTGGTCCCCCAGGTCCTAATTTCCTTCCCTCGCATACCAATCACACCTTTCCTCGCGCGATTTCACTCCGCCTCACCCGACGCCGATCGCCGGAACCGGGCTGGACGCCGGATTTTCGCTGGTTGCCAAACTGGACGTGCCCTTCCCACCCCTCCGCCATATTGCCACAATCGTACGCCGATTTTTCGCAACCGGACGTCGATTTCTTGCACGCCAGCTTTGTCAGTATACTTCCTTCCTCTTCCCCATCTACGGTTTCTCTTGTGTTCTCAAATCCTGGAATGGCAAATCTAAATTGTGGAATGTGTTTTCTTGTGTTCTGTAACTGTTTCGCTAATCTGAAATGCATGCAGTGTTCTGGAATTGTTTCCAATGTGAGAATTGTTTCGTTTCCAATCTGAAATACATGCAGTGTTCAAGAAATCTGTGTTCTGAAATTGTTCTTTATTCCTATTAAATTTCTGGATTTGTTCTTTATTCCTATTAAATTTCAAATATTTAGTAGTAATACATATAAGCGTATTGTTCATGCTCATGTAGTCATGTGATATTTGATATTTCAGGGATTCGCTATTTGCGATAACAGTGTGTTCTGAGGAAAGGTTGGCAATGTTAAAAGAGTAAATCTGCACAAGCAAATGTTGGACATCAATTTATCACTAATGAAGTTTTAAAGATAAGTGGAAAGAACATACTTGAAATATCAAAAAGTCATGCGTCCCCAAAATAAAGAATTGTGGTAATGAAAATAGGAAGTGCAAGACAATGAGGGCAAAGAGGGACAACAATAAATCACTCTATGCTTGTATGAATGTTGAAAACTTAATCAGGTATAAAGTCGACAAAAAAGAATCTAAACAAGCAGTAAATAAAATAAGAAGTCAAGTTTATAAAAAAATTTATAAGCGACTAGATACCAAAGATGAAGAACGTGACATATATAAAATTGTTCGAGATAGAGAAAGAAAGACAAGAGATTTAAGCCAAGTAAAATGCATAAAAGACAGCTTTGACGGATGATGTGGATATTAAAGAGTAATGAAAAAGATACTTTTATCAACTCTATAATGAAACAAAAGACAATAAATTGAACTTGAAAAAATTAAGTAAATCAGAGAAGTATAGAAACATAATGTTTTATCGTAAAATTCAAGTATCAGAGGTAAATGATGTTCTAAAGAATATGTAAAATGGAAAGGCAGTTGAGTTAGACGATATCCCCATCGAAGTATGAAAATATTTAGGGAATGAAGAGATTAGTGGCTTACATGTTTTTAAAATAATATACCGAAGTCAAAGAAGACGCCAGACCAATTAAGAGAAAATATATTGATACCTTTATATAAGAACAAAGGAGATAAAAATTGTGTTAATTATAAAATAATTAAATTGATTAGTCGTGTCATGAAACTATGAGAACGAGTAATAGAAAGAAGAGTAAGACGAGAGACTAATATCTCAGAAAATCAATTTGGATTCATGTCAGGGCGGTCGACCATGGAAGCTATACATCTCTTGAGCAGACTCATTGACAACTACCGAGAAAGAAAACAAGATTTGCATATGCTGTTTATTGATCTTGAGAAGGCTTATGATAGAGATCCAAGAGAGATCTTATGGAGAGTCTTAAAAAAGAAAGGTGTAAATGTATCATATATTGACATAATCAAAGATATGAATACAAACCCAGTGACAAGGGTGAGGACATCTGAAGGATTAACACAGAAATTTCCTATCACTATTGGATTACATCAAGGTTCAGCTTTAAGCCCTTATCTCTTTATCCTTATCTTAGTCTCTTAGATGAGCTCACCAGACATATCCAACAAGCAATAACTTGGTGTTTATTGTTTGCGGATGATATCGTTTTGGTTGATCAGACGCGCGAGGGTGTAAACGCAAAACTTGAAACTTTGCGAGACACTTTAGAAAAGAAGGGTTTTAGGTTGATCAGGGCAAAGACGAAGTATATTGAGCTTAAATTTAGCATTACAAGAAGGACGAATGACTTCGTTATTAAGTTGAGTGATCGAGATATTTCCTGTAGTGAATGTTTTAAATATCTTGGATTGATAGTTCAAAAAGACGGAGGTATTGATAAAGATGTGACACATAGAATCCAAGCGGGTTAGTTGAAATGGAGGGGCGCGTCAGGGATCTTATGTGATTGTAAAGTACCATTAAAACTTAAGAGCAAGTTTTATCGTACTGCAATTAGACCAACGATGCTCTATGATTCTGAGTTTGGGGCAGTGAATTGTGTGCAAGAGTAAAAATAGGAGTTGCGGAGATGAGAATGCTTAGGTGGATGTGTGGACACACGAGACTGGATAAAATTAAGAATGAATGTATGAGGGATAAGACAGGAGTAGCACCAATTATAGAGAAGATGTGAAAAGCTCGACTAAGATGATTTGGACACGTACAAAGGAGACCATTAGAGGCACCTGTTAGGCGTTGTGATAGCCTAGTCACTAGGTATGTTAAACGAAGGAGGGGTAGAGCAATAAAGACTTGGAATGAAACTATAAGAAAAGACATGAAGTACTTAGGCATTAGTGAGAGCATGACAAAAGATAGGGCACAATGGGGACAAATGATCCATATAGCTGACCCCATTATAGTGGGATAAAGGCTTGAGTGTTGTTGTTGTTTGAAGTTTTTTCAAGTAAAAAAATATGGTCCAATGAATGAGTTGCAGGAGGTATCAGGTGGATGCTCGAAGCGGATATGGGTTGTATGTGGATTGATTTCCAGATAGGGAGGTCTTTTGGTGGCCGTGTGTGCATGGGGGGGGGGAGGGGGTAAAGGGGGATGATTGTAACTGTAGAGGGTGTGGGGAGGAGATGCATCGGCGGTGGAGGGTTGTGGGAAGGCCGGTAGTGGTTGTAGAGGGTGGGGGCGGCTATGGGAGGGCGGGGAGGTTGTATGAGGACTGAAAGGGGCTAGGGGAGGAGAATAATAGTCGGCGATGGTGGAAGGGGCTGGGAGGAGGCTGGCGGTGGCTGGTAAGGGAAATTCGGTGTCTGGAGGCTCAGGCGAGGTCGGTGAAGGGGGAAAGGTGGTTGTCGGTGGGGCTGAGGACACTGGAGGGAGAGAGAGTGATGGGTAGCGACTTCCCATAGCTGGAAGGGTCTGTGACTGGTTGGGGAGGGCTCGTCGAAGGCCGGATCTGCAGGAGAATGGCTTGTTCGTGGCTGGAGAGGCGGTGGAAGGCGGCAGATGGGGGATTCGGCACCCCAGAAGCATGGGCCTGCAACGGCGCACCGCAGGAGGCGCTCAACATTACCTCGAGAGTGGGATCGAGCAGTCTCCAAAAAAGCCCTAAAACTTTTGATGCCTTACCCGTGAACTGATGAAAATATAAGTAGTGGGAGTTTTTTTAGGGCAAATGCCTCCAACGGTTCAGATCGTACGAGAGGGAAATCTACTCTAAGTCTTTAAATACGACTTAAAAATAAATAAAACAATACATCAGAAAATGTATAAAATAAGTTGGGAGCGATCACGGTCTTCGATCGTTCATTTGATGATCCAAAATGTCTATCTCGTAAATCTCTTAAATGCATCGCAATTGATCTCCATCAAGATCAAACACAAATAAAGAGACTGATGATGGAGTAATGAGATACACAATCTTATATTGAGAAAAAGAAATATGATTTCATAGTGGAAAATTTTGAAACGGGATTACAAAAAAATAATAATAATAATAACTATAAGAAATTAAAAGTCATGCAAGGAAGCATAGTAAGCAAATCAAAAGTACCAACTTTTGGCTCTTTATATCATTGGGTTGGCGCTAAGAAAGAGTAAATATGATTATAATATTATATAGAATAACAAAGCCGAGAGAAGAGTAATCAAGAGTGACGCACGGCGGGTTTATATGTGTGATAGTGCCCTAATAGGACTTTGATGAATTAGTGTAGTGTTGTGAGAATCTAAAATGATGTGATATACATACGATTGCCTAACGATTAATTAACAATAGATTCTGAAATTGAAAAAGAATATCACAAACTATCTCGTTGAGATTATATCGTAAGATAAACAAACAAAATTAAAGTAAAAATTGTTTCAATTAAATACTGAGAGAAAAAACCCACAAATAGAACAAGTTTTGGACAAATACACAAAGTAACGTCCAAAGCAATATGCTTATTCTCAAATACACAATAATAAGAATCTTGACTTCAACAAGGACTTACATGAGTAATAGGGATCCAGGAAAACTTGAACAATGGCTGGTTCAAGACTGGAAAACAAATCTACCCGATTTCGTGCAGTTTTAGGAGTCGAATGAGTCTTGGAGGGAGTTGTGAGGGCAGCCTGTGGGGATGAAGGGAAGCGGAAAGAGGCTTACGGGAGAGGAGATAATAATTGTCACGACTTGTGTGAGGATAATTGATGTAAACTAGGGATAGGGTTTGAAAAATTAATTATTTTTCAACCGAAATATTTTATTTATTATAAAATAAAATCAGGAGTTTTGAAAATATTTTATTTATTATGCGTTGTGATTTAACTTAAAGAAGACCGAGAGTGCCCAAATCGAGTTCATGTGCGTACAACTGTTGTAATGACGAGTTCCCAAATTTCGTTGATCGTTAATGGAGAGAGGTTCCGTAACATCTAACAGATTGAATCCAAGTGAGTATCGCACAACAACAAGCACAATTCGCAAGCAATAATAGAAATCCCTCGATGCCCAGAAACGGCAATCACGCACAGGTGAGACAGGGGAGGGTTGTTGGCTGACGGGGAGAGATGCCTGAAGTCGACATCAGGTAACAGCCTCGGCTGGACGTCAGAGTGTGTGTGGGGGGGGGGGGGGGGCGAGGTCGACGACGTCCGGTTGGGCGGCCGGCGGAAAGGGGCGGCGGCCTGGAATAGACTGACGACGGCGTGACTGGCAGAGGATCTGTTGAGGCGCCGAGAGGAGTTGCTGGTAGTGTTTGTAAGGGTCGTCGGAGGTGACGGAGGAATTGCGGGGACGCCAGGAGGGTTTCTGAGGTGGGCCGGTGCTGCGTCGGTGAAGTCAGTCAAACGGAGCCGTAACTTCTTCGGGCAGGAACAGGTCCTCTAATGTCACTGGGGCAGGAGAGAACCGGTAGCAAGGAAGAGAACTAGGAGGCGGGGACTTCGCCGGTATTACAGAGGGGAGGAAATCTCGATTCCTCCTCCGTATTCTACCCGGGTTGCTTCATTATACAGCCGGCCAAATTATTTTATAAACTTTCTGACTTGTTTCCTTTAATATCATTTCCGATAGTTTTCTTAATCACTCAGCAGGCCAATTGTTTTAGACTATTTTAATAACTTTCAAATCATACTTTCCAAACATAATTTTCAGATCTTAGTTTCGTAAATCTCTTTAACATGATAGCGAAATATTTTTTCCCAATTAAATTTATATGTATTAAATAAATTGAGCTTGCCTTTGCCGTCCTTCCTATCTAAATTACCAAACCTATTTATTCACAGTCTCATCGGCCGGTCAAACCGACCAGTCAAAACAAGTACAGGAAATGAGAACGAGTGCATGAGATGAAAATGAGTACATGAAATGAAATACACAAATAAAAATAAATATATAGGTAAGAATTACGATGCGACGAAGGATGCATCAATAATGAAAGGGTGAAGCTGGCAGGTTCTGGAGTGTTATATAGGAATTCTAGTAGCCCCACGAAGCCACTAACTGAACTATGTTTGAAATGGGGTTACTGGAGTTAATGCCACTTATCAAAGATTTGAGGGTAGGGATGTGGCCGGGTAGGACCCGAAGCACAAGAGGTGGCTGCTTGGGAGGAATTCCAGAGGAACGGAAGTGTCGGATGGGAGATTTGGGTAAGGAATTGGCTGGTAGGTTGCAGGATTATACGCGCAACACTGGAATTCTCTCTTACTGTGGACGTGATTGAGAATGGAGAGGGTTAGTAGTGCTAGAATTGGGAAATTGAAGCCAGTAGTGGACTTTATGCAGTGGAGGTGACTGGTCAATATGCTTGAATTGAAGCTAGTTATACGGGAAGTTATTTGTGAAGTTGGGACAGGTGGGAGATGGCTGCCTGACACTAGGTGGTTGTTTCCGGCGATTGTGATGGGTGAAAGAGGGGCGGTAGTCAGACAAGGAGGGGTGGTTAGTTTGTTCTAGTCTTCGGTACCTAGAACTCGCGGAATCAGCAATGTACAGAGATCGGAAGAACCTGAAATTCCTGCTCAAATTCTAAAATGCCCATAAATCAGTCCCTTGACCTCTATTTATAGATTTAGAGGGAACTATGGATGATCCAGATCATCTGGAACTCCAAGCGACAACGGGCTCGGATCATCCATACGAGATCCTAATTCTATCTCCTGCGTATGTAGACTCCTAAAATTTTGATATATTAGAATGAAGATTATTAGACCATAGTTGAAGACCAAGGAAACAATGAAAAATGAAAATCCCAATTGAAGATTGTTTAAAGAAAAGAATCTTCTGGGAGGGCATAATGAACAAAATAATAAGGTATATTATGGATTTAAAATGTGAGGTGCTATTAGCTTGGAAGAAAGATAAATAAAGGTTGGGCTATAAGATAGAAAAGATGTGTACTGAGGTTTGGAGATTTACAAGCGATATTACAAATACATATTTAAATAATCTTTTCAAACGAATTTTGAAGACTGGAGGGATACCAGATCATAGAAAACGCATATTTGCATCATCACTTAAAAAAAGCAAATTTCAAGATTGTGCTTACTATAGAAAAATAAAAAATTATGAGTCATACAATGAAGTTGATCATAATCTTAGAAAAATATAGAAGCAATTTTTTATAATATAGAAGCAATTTAATAAGCAGTGTTTGTTACCACCACCATTTCAAACATAGTTCAGTTTGGTATGACAGTGATTATTACCACCACCAAGAAAAGAAAACTAGTTTTGAACATAAAAGTGGATGAAGTTCCACAGGAGAGGTCGGGCGTTCACAAATGACGGTTCATAACCACCGTGTTCACGGCCGCCGCCGGCGTGCCAAACGAAGCCTTAATGTTAAAATATGGAGAGGGAGGGAGGGAGAAAGAGAGAGAGGAAAACATCTTTATATGATGTTAGGCAATACCAACACTATTGATTTGGTGTGTGGTAAAACAAAAAAGTGTAATGTAAACTAAAATGAAGTTATTAAAGATGTGAATATATTGACTCGTGATAAAAGAATTTGTTGAATGACAAAGAATTTTCAATAATAGCATAATATTATTAAGGATCAATACTCAACTTCATCTCTCTTTCTATTGGTTAGAAGATGTGTATAATAGATGCTTAAAGTGAGATGCCTAGTGAATTCTTGTTGTAAGTGACCATAATTCTATTTGGTGAAATATCTACTGAAATTAGTAAAAAAGTTTAAAGAATTGAGAACAATTTTAAAGACAAAAAATTAAAATAGTAGAACAAGGACCAGACATATGATATTCAATTAGTGGGTGCATATTAACAACTATTAATCAGTGTAATTAGAAAATAAATCGATACTTTAATACGATAGGTTTTAAAATATTTTGAATTTACTATACTTACGGATTAGGAAACAACTTTAGCTAGGGGGTTAAAATGAAGAAATGCATGAGTATTATATGATAGAAGAATGCTATTAAGAACTGAAGGTACAAAAAGGGCAGCTCGGTGTACAAAGCATCCCCGCATAGTGAGGGTCTGGGGAAGGGTCCCACCACAAGGGTGCAATGTAGGCAAATTTTACCTTGCATTTTTGTAAGAGGCTGCTTCCAGGACTCGAGCCCGTGACCTCAAGGTAATATTGTAGGCAAATCTTACCCTGCTCATAAAAATTAGTAAAATGTGCCTATGGTTCCAATCATTTTAAATACACTTGGGTTTCAGTTGGAAATATTGTCTTGTAATATCTAGGATTTTCCTTTTCATGCTTTCCACAAATCAAAATTAAGATATTAATAGTTAAATAAGCAAAGCAACAAAAAGCATCCAAACAGAGCCTTAGAATATCTCCTTCAAAAATTTGACAGCCAACTTACTTCAAAATCTCCTAAAACCCTTAGATTCTCAAAAAGTAATCCATTTGGGCCTAAACCCCATCTCAAAAAGTAAAATTTTAAATTAATATAGAAACATGCATCATAAAATTTGCCTTCATTCATTTCCCAAAATAATATGAAAGTGTCTGAGGAAAAAGAGGAAAATGAAACATAAAGTGCAATCCTCCTCCCTCAATCAGAAGGAACATTTTGACTACTGTGTTGCCTTCCAAGAATCAATCAAGAACACAAAGTCACATTCCAAGCAGTGGACTCTATAAGACTAACTCTGTTCAATCCCAGCCATTAGTTTCTAAATCGAAGAATAATTGTCTACAGCTTGCTAAAATTTATGATTTATTTCTATAAGAGTAGTGCTTCTATTATCAACAAAATTCATAATCATCAGGTCAGCGATGAACAATTTTACATCCTAAATGCAAGATAATTTTCAACAAATGCAGAGAATTGGTTATTTTGTGATGAGTTCAATGTAATAACCAGTATTTCCTACACCAAATCTCAAGCACTACAAACATTAAAAAAAAGAAACATGTAAATTAAGCTAAACAACAGCATACATACTTCTCAAACCCTGAGCAGCTGCACCTTGTTAGAGAAAGCAATACCGATCCAATCCGGCTGGGCGGCAGACCATTGCAGCTGGTTTATCTCGGCGCCAGCCTGATAAGCGAGCACGGGGTCAACTCCTTCCGGCGGTGCCGCCGCCGGCAACTCCCAAATCAAAGCTTGACCATCATCCCCTGCGGAGCAGAGATGATTGGCTGTCTGCGGCGCCCATGCCACCGCATTAACGCAGGCACGGTGCCTCTGCAGCTCTGCGACCGGCACCGCCGGCGATCGGATGTCCAAGACGACCACCTGGTTACTGTCCATGAGAATTGTGGCCATATACCTGAGGTCCATCTTGTTCCAGGCAAGGCGGAGAAGAGGAGTATCGGGCCGTGGGCTCTCGTAGACGATGGCAGAGTGCTCCTTGTCCCGGAGATCAAAAATCCGAACAGAACCGTCGGCCGACACAGAGGCGAAGACGGCCGCCTCGCCCCAGGCAATGTCGTAAACCTCCTTGTCGTGGGCGATGAGCTGCGTCTCCACCGCGCCGCGCTCGATGTCCCAAATAGTGCAGGTGGTGTCGATGCTCGAGGTCCCGATGCGGCGGGGCTCGGTCTGGTTCCAATCGAAGGAGGTCAGCGGCGCACAGAACTCGGTGGAGGTGTTGTTGTTGAAGACTGACCGGAGCTCGACGGAGGATTCATTGACTTGCCAGAGACGAAGGAACTCGCCGGAGGAGGCGAGGAGGGAGTTCGGTTGGCCGGAGAGGGGCTTGGGGTGGAACATGAGCTTGGTCGGCGGGTAATGGTGCTCGAAGAAGAGCTTAGGGTCGGATCGTAAGGAGACGCCCTCGTCGTCGAAGGAGACGATGTCGACGCGGTTGTTCATCTCCTCGATGAAGCTGCCGACGGCGAGGGACGGCGAAGGGGAGGAGGTGGAGAAGGCCATGGCGTAGATCGGGTGCGGAGAATCGAAGGTGTGGGCGTGATGCTGGTCGGGATTAGGGTTTCGGGTGGAGTGATGAGGCACGCGGTTCTCCATCTTCTTCGCCGGCGTCGGAGCGTCGGAGCGTCGGAGAATTCGGCTAGACGATTTAGGGTTAGTGTCGGGGGATTCGATCGCAATTCGCAGAAGCCATGAATGAATGAAAACTTCGCCGACGGGTCAAACCGACGAGCACGTGGGTGTTGACTTTACGTTATCGGTGAACAAATTATCATTTATATCATTATATATTTACCCGCGCGCGCGAAAGTTTTGTCTCGCGTCGGATTCGCTTTTGTTCTTGCCATATCGACCTAGGAGTGCATTATTATTTGTTATTTTTTATTTTATTTTTATTATTTTCTACAATTGGATCGAGTGTGAAAGATTTGAGTTTGACTTTGGAATCAAAATTTTTGATGAGAATTAGGCTCGAAATCGACTCGAAATTGAAATTGATTTCGAGTTGAGCTGATTCAACTTGAAATGACTTGATTCTGAGCTGTCTCGAAATTGAACAATTTTTTAATTATTTTTAGTTGGCTGGGCAATCTCTAAATTTAGCAAATAAGATCTTAAAACATTCAATTCACTATTTTTAGCTTTAAATTTTAATATTTTTATTTTAAAATAATAATGTATTAATAAATACATAATATTTTTAATCAATTCGAGTTGATTCGAATCATATTTTGAGTAATTCAGGATTGGCTCGAAATCGACCCGAAATCGACCCGAATTGACTCAAATTGATTCGAATGAGTTGTAATCGATTCCAATTCAACTCAATATTCGAGCAATTTTTAAACGACTTTTGAGTTTTGAATAATTTGTCAACACTAAACCTAAGTTTACTTTTGATGTGCTCCACCTTAATTTATAAGGAAAAGGAGACCCTCATGATCCCCATCAATGGAGATCATGGGTGGGCCCCCCCTAACCCCCATGATCTCTCATGGAGATCATGGGAGTGGGCCCCCTCTCTCCCCACCTTTAGGGGAGGGAACCGCCGCCGGCGGTTCCCCTCCGGCCATGGCCGGCCGCGGCCAGGGCCGGCCGCGGCCATGGCCGGCCTCGGCCATGGCCGGCCGCGGCCATGGCCGGCCTCGGCCATGGCCGGCCGCGGCCATGGCCGGCGGAGGCCATGGCCCCGGCCATGGCCGGCCCCGGCCATGGCCGGCCCCGGCCATGGCCGACATCGGCCATGGCCATGGCCGACCTCGGCCATGGCCATGGCCCGGCCATGGCCGGCCTCGGCCATGGCCAGCCGCCATCATGGCCGGCCGCAGCCGTGACCGGCCTCGGCCATGGCCGGCCGCCGCCGTGTCCGGCCACCTCCTCGCCGTCGGCGTCGTCCGGGAGGCCCCACCTCGGGATGACCTCCCCACCGTCCGATCGAGGGGGAGGCCCCGCCGGCCGTCCGATCGGGGCAAAACCACCCACTAACCCACTATGTTAGTGGTGGGGCCCGCCATAACTTCCCCCTGGAGCCTATAAAAGGACCCCAGGGGCTCCTCATTTCATCATCTTCTTCTCCTACGCCTTCCCCCCTTCTTCTTCCTCAGGTGGAAGCTCTCCCGTTCTTCTCCGTCGGCGGCCACCCATCGTCGCCAACAACCAGCGGCCGCCTCTCGCCGCCAACCACCGGCCACCGCCCGAGATCTCCAGCGGCCCCCAGTGGCTATCAGCACCCGCCATAGGCCGTCATCGGCTATTGGCACCCCACCAGCTCTCAATCGCAAAGGAAGCACCCCCAGAACAGAGAAAGACGGGCAAGGGAAGCAGCAACAACCCTGGAATACACACCGCCTCTGAACGTACACGCCTAAAAGCGTCCCGCGCATTCTACCGTCCAAGTCCCTTTGGTGAGGCAGTCTGTTGCCCACCAACGGCTGCATACACTCTCCCCCTCTTCAAGATTGTAACGGGAGCGGCCTGTCGCCCCGATTCCCCCATCAAATTGTAACCTCCAGCAATCTAGTGGATTTTGACCGGCAGCGACCCGGTCACGTGGTTTTTTACCCGGTTGAAGGGTTTTCCACGCTAAAACTCTCTGTGTTCATTCCCCCTTTTCAACTGACTGTGTGCGCGCTCGACCGCTCCGCGAGCTAAGGCGGTCCAAGGTTATCCGGTCCGACCGGGGCGTCGAGTCAGTCCGCAACAGTTTGGCGCCGTCTGTGGGAAACATTCACAGTATCCTTCACAGAGCAAGTTCATCGTCCCTACTACTGCCATGGCAAAGAGGAGTGCCTGCACCGCAGAAGGATCCGCACTTGGCGGACACACTGAGCCTGCACGATCTCACTCTCCGGTAGACGCACCGCTAACCACGGGAGCAGCCATAGCTCTCGCGCCTGCCTTGGAAGGACGTATCCGCCAGATGGAAGAATTACAAACCGAAATGCTCACCTTACTCCGAAATTTGGGGGCACCAGTCATTCTCTCACTGCTGAACCCGACGCCAGAATCCCAGCAAAGAAAAGAGCAAACTAATACAAGACAAGAAGAGTGGCGTCAGCCTGCCCCTCGAAGGCAAGACCCCTCAGGAACTGGGGGGCAGCATCTACCTCAAGGATACTCCCCTCCCAGCACCATCCACGTTGATGCAACTCATGCGGCACAAAATAAGCCGACATTCCACCACCTAAAGACGCCTCAGCCATTTGAACAAGTTGTCTTACTGCCGTCGGAAGAACTCCCTGCCCCCACCAGGCCTGGCCTACACAGAGAATACGACATAGAAAAGGAATTCTCAAGCACAAATAGCTCCCCCGTGCCTGCAACATCACTCCAGGAGATGTATGGCCACTACCTCACACGTCCTCGTCATAAAGGAAGCGCTGGAAACACAATGGCCCCTGGCACTTCTGCCACAAAGCAGGAACCAGATAAATACCTACCTAACGATAACTCACCTAGCTCCTGCACAGCCACAGGCGCAGAAATCCGTAGTTTCAGTGGGACAGGCGACCCACTCGCACACCTGAAGCATTTTGAAGCCATCATGCACGCTCGCAATGCCTCAGATCAACTCATGATTCGAGTATTTTCAACAACACTAATAGGAGAAGCTCGGACTTGGCTTCAATCCCTACAAAGAGAAGATACTGACAGCTACATCGAGCTTGCCGCCCTCTTCATCAAAAGGTTCATGACGATCGAAAAGCCCTCACCAGAAAATCTGAGATCAAGCAGAAGACAGAAGAGGAAGAAAGAAGGTGAACCAACCCATACAATGCGAAAAGAACGACGCCAGAAGCGGAGTCGCCTCAATGGTAGTCAGCACAGCCCTCCGAGGAATAGGGGGCAACATTCACTCCAGGAATACATCCCTCTGAATACTACCTGCACTAATGTGATGTATGTAATCCCGAATAATTCATCATTTCAACGATCAAGAGCGCCGCGGCCGAACCCCAAGGCAGACCAGGCAAGATACTGCGAATATCACCGAAGTCACGGCCACAACACGAACGAATGCAATGGACTAAAAGAAGAAGTCCAACGACTGACCAACTTAGGAGCAGTTGATCAATTCATGTCAAGAAAAAGACCACCTAACAACCAGAACATAAGATGCACGACGGTCAAGATTGGCGAACCACCCACCAAACTGAATCAGGTTCTAGTAGATAAGGAAATCACCACCAATATACTATTTTTATCAACTCTGCTTCAACTCAAACTCACCGCCGGATATCTCAAACTAACATCTGCAAGCGCTCTTGTTCTCGGGGATCACCTGGTACCAATCATCGACATCATCACTCTGCCAGTCACTCTCAAAGATGCACACCGACAGACATCCTACGACGTGCAGTTCGTCGTCGTCCAAGCTGATTCCGACTACACAGCAATACTCCAGCAGTCACTTTGGGATGTCTTCCAATCCTGCTCAAGCCACCTCCGTCCTTAAGTCGTTTCCTTCATTTGTTTATTATGTTTATTAAAAATTATAGAAATCCGCCCGTATGAGCTAGTAAGAACTATCCAAATGGCCTATATCTCGCCTTAAACTATTTAAACCGTGGGACCAACCCCGGCCATGTTACCACTATTCTTAAATTACTTCATTCATATTATTCTTCTCTTTACTTATCTTAACAGTACAAGAACCGAGAAAATGACTCGCCCGCATGGAGATCATACAATCATATGAAACATATGGCGCTAATCAGAGCAACACCGTGGGGCCTGCCCCCCTCACGAAGAAGCCGCGAGCCTGTCTCGCGCGAAAAGCCGTGGACCTGTTCCACGCAACACCGTGGGGGCCTGCCCCCCTCACGAAGAAGCCGCGAGCCTGTCTCGCGCGAAAAGCCGTGGACCTGTTCCACGCAACACCGTGAGGGCCTGCCCCCTCACGAAGAAGCCACGAGCTTGTCTCGCGCGAAAAGCCGTGGACCTGTTCCACGCAACACCGTGGGGGCCTGCCCCCCTCACGAAGAAGCCGCGAGCCTGTCTCGCGCGAAAAGCCGTGGACCTGTTCCACGCAACACCGTGGGGGCCTGCCCCCCTCACGAAGAAGCCGCGAGCCTGTCTCGCGCGAAAAGCCGTGGACCTGTTCTACGCAACACCGTGGGGGCCTGCCCCCCTCACGAAGAAGCCACGAGCTTGTCTCGCGCGAAAAGCCGTGGACCTGTTCCACGCAACACCGTGGGGGCCTGCCCCCCTCACGAAGAAGCCACGAGCCTGTCTCGCGCGAAAAGCCGTGGACCTGTTCCACACAACACCGTGGGGGCCTGCCCCCCTCACGAAGAAGCCGCGAGCCTGTCTCGCGCGAAAAGTCGTGGACCTGTTCCACGCAACACCGTAGGGGCCTGCCCCCCTCACGAAGAAGCCGCGAGCCTGTTTCGCGCGAAAAGCCGTGGACCTGTTCTAAGCAACACCGTGGGGGCCTGCCCCCCTCACAAAGAAGCCACGAGCCTGTCTCGCGCGAAAAGCCGTGGACCTGTTCCACGCAACACCGTGGGGGCCTGCCCCCCTCACGAAGAAGCCGCGAGCCTGTCTCGCACGAAAAACCGTGGACCTGTTCCATGCAACACCATGGGGGCCTGCCCCCCTCACAAAGAAGCCGCAAGCCCGTCTCGCGCGAAAAGCCGTGGACCTGTTCCACGCAACACCGTGAGGACTTGACCCCCTCACGAAGAAGCCCTCATACAAACTAGGCCGCGAGCCAGGCCCACACACTAAGCCATGGGTCACTCCCATACTAATACACCATGACAAAGATCAACTCCCACCAACAACCATCTCGTGTCAAAATACATCTGTGCAAAACACAGGACAACGACATACAAGTAAGGCTATCATAGAAAACAATGAATGGGAGCCCTAATGGCGACAATCTCAAAAGCTATAACAGAAGCAAATGACTACAAATAAATGACGAGGCAGACAAAAGCAGATAAGCACTACCGCTACTCATCATCAGCGTCCGAGCTAGAACGCTCATTATCTGAAACATCCGCAAAGCTGAAACTGGAAGTATCACACCCAAGATGCTTCCCTATGAAGCGAAAGGCCTTCGAAACACCACGACGAAGCGCTAACTGGCGTATGTCATCCATCTGAGGCTCCACTTTCTTGGACCAAATGTCATCACGAACCTCCTCCACGATCAGGCTGCGATCCCGCATATAGTCCAAGGACTCCAGGTACTCCGCAAGACCTGCGGCCTTCAGTTCTGATGTATGGTCATCCGAGGATAACATCTCTACCTGCGCCCTCGCCGCACAAAGCTGGGTCTCAAGGCCTGAAACCTCATCTCGCGCCGCATGCAACTGAGTCTCCAAGCCAGATATCTCCTCCCTCGCATACTTCAACATCTGGGCAGTCCTCTCCACCACGGCTTTCTCCACGTCCAAGGAAGCACGCACGTCTTCTAGCTCGGACTTCAGCTCTGACCCAACTCGATGATACTGCGCGATGTCCCGGTCATGTTCTTCCTTGAGAGAAGAGAGTGAGCCCATCGACAGTCGAAGCTTCTCCTGCAAAGCGAGATATCCATCCTTCAGGCTCACGTAATGATCGTTCCAGGTGACCGCTATCTGTGCCTGAGTCTCGATCTGCAAAAGGAAAACACGCAATTAGCCGCCTTCAAACAAAAAATAAAAGAAGAAGGAAGAAACAATAAGGCACCAACTTACCCCGTCACTCATCGCCTTCAAAGAGGAAGACATCCGAGGAACCGCTGCGCTAGCAAGCGCCCGTGGAGCCGGGGAAACAGGTAACTGCGTCTCTAGGACTGAATCATCAGAGGCTACCACCACAACGTCAACATCACTATCGGGGGCCATAACCGCTTTTCTCTTGCGGCCCCCTCCCTGAGAAGACGACACCACCCGTCCCGTGCCAACAGAAATACCACATCCCAACAATCGCTTCTCTTCGACAAACGCATATATGTTGAAGAGACGATTAGCCAACTCACGAGGCTCGGAAAATCCCAGCACAGGAGAAAAGTCTCGCTCCCTCCCTTTCACACGGCGACAACGATCGGGAAGCGCATTCCACACCTCAGGAAGACCCCAGGAGTTCTTCACATATCCGAACAAAGTGTTACCATGACGGCGATCTTTGCGACACTCAAACTCCAGCCAAACCTTGTTGCTGCGCACCTCGATCCGCTCACCACCATCAAAGCGCACGTCGCACCAATCACGGAACTGGTCTAGAGAAAGAGAGCCCCCGTGCTCACGAAGAAAAGCAATCAAGCCCATGATACGAGTAACCCCGGTTGGGGCAAACTGGGAAATAGGAACTCCGCAAAACTTCAGAATCTCCACCACCTCGTCGCAGGGAGGAAGACGGAAACCAGATCTGAGCGACACTTCGCAGACAGTCAGCCAACCACGGGGAGGGTTTTGAACCCGCTCCTCGGGACGTGGGATCCTCACCTCCAAGTCAGGAGGAAGTCCGAACTTCGTTCTCCAAATAGCCACACCATCTTCAGTCAACGAGGAGCGTAGACGCGTTGGTCCAGCAGAGCGCTTCGGTACCTGCGCACCACAAAAAACTAGTCAGTCCGGAAGTGGTAAAATTACGTAACTATTCACACGCACAAACTGCGCACGGCTTGCAGGCGCGCACAGCATACACGTGCGCCCGGCCTACACGTACACACGACCTCCGCACAAGCACCGCCAGCGCGCGCACATAACCTGCGCGCACGCGTACCTGCGCCAGGACCGACCTACGCACGCGGCCTGCACACACGCATACGAGCAGCCCGCGCTCGCGGCGCGCGCGGCCAGCGCGCGCGACACGCACGACCATCGCGCGCACGGCCAAGGCGCGCACGGCCAGCGCGAGCGCGGCCAGCCCGCGCGGCCTGCGCGCGCGCGGCCTGCGCGCGCGCGGCCAGCCCGCGCGGCCTGCGCGCGCGCGGCCAGCCCGCGCGGCCTGCGCGCGCGCGGCCAGCCCGCGCGGCCTGCGCGCGCGCGGCCTGCCCGCGCGGCCAGCCCGCGCGGCCTGCGCGCGCGCGGCCAGCCCGCGCGGCCAGTCCGCGCGGCCTGCGCGCGCGCGGCCAGCCCGCGCGGCCAGCCCGCGCGGCCAGCCCGCGCGGCCAGCCCGCGCGGCCTGCGCGCGCGCGGCCAGCCCGCGCGGCCAGCCCGCGCGGCCTGCGCGCGCGCGGCCAGCCCGCGCGGCCTGCGCGCGCGCGGCCAGCCCGCGCGGCCTGCGCGCGCGCGGCCAGCCCGCGCGGCCTGCGCGCGCGCGGCCAGCCCGCGCGGCCAGCCCGCGCGGCCTGCGCGCGCGCGGCCTGCGCGCGCGGCCTGCGCGCGCGCGGCCTGCGCGCGCGCGGCCTGCGCGCGCGCGGCCTGCGCGCGCGCGGCCTGCGCGCGCGCGGCCTGCGCGCGGCCTGCGCGCGCGCGGCCTGCGCGCGCGCGGCCTGCGCGCGCGCGGCCTGCGCGCGCGGCCTGCGCGCGGCCTGCGCGTGCGCGGCCTGCGCGCGCACAGCCTGCGCGCGCGCGGCCAGCCCGTGCGGCCTGCGCGCGTACGGCCAGCGCGCGCGCGGCCAGTGCGCGGGCGGCCAACGCGCGGGCCGCCTGCGTGCGCAGCACGCGCGGCCGGCGCACGCAGCACGTCCGCGCACAGACCGCCTCCGCGCATGCGTGGCCACGCACGGCCAATTCCTGCACCCTGCCGGCCTCCGCGCATGCTCGCCTGACGTCCGCTTTCCAAACTAGCTCGCACCATCGTACCTTAGAACTACACGCCATCGCCGCCATCCCGGATTCCACGCTGGCAATCACCACCGCAACCAGAGTTAGAAATCTCTCCCCGCGCTCGCTTCCCTCCCAACTGAAAGAGATTTGGGGGGCAATTGATGGGCTCCACCTTAATTTAAAAGGAAAAGGAGACCCCCATGATCCCCATCAATGGAGATCATGGGTGGGCCCCCCTGACCCCCATGATCTCTCATGGAGATCATGGGAGTGGGCCCTCTCTCCCCACCTTTAGGGGAAGGAACCGCCGCCGGCGGTTCCCCTCCGGCCATGGCCGGCCGCGGCCATGGCCGGCCGCGGCCATGGCCGGCCCCGGCCATGGCCGGCCGCGGCCATGGCCGGCCGCGGCCATGGCCGGCCGCGGCCATGGCCGGCCGCGGCCATGGCCGGCCGCGGCCATGGCCGGCCCCGGCCATGGCCGGCCCCGGCCATGGCCGACATCGGCCATGGCCATGGCCCGGCCATGGCCGGCCGCAGCCGTGACCGGCCTCGGCCATGGCCGGTCGCCCCCGTGTCCGGCCACCTCCTCGCCGTCGGCGTCGTCCGGGAGGCCCCACCTCGGGATGACCTCCCCACCGTCCGATCGAGGGGGAGGCCCCGCCGGCCGTCCGATCGGGGCAAAACCACCCACTAATCCACTATGTTAGTGGTGGGGCCCGCCATAACTTCCCCCTGGAGCCTATAAAAGGACCCCAGGGGCTCCTCATTTCATCATCTTCTTCTCCTACGCCTTCCCCCCTTCTTCTTCCTCAGGTGGAAGCTCTCCCGTTCTTCTCCGCCGGCGGCCACCCCTCGTCGCCAACAACCAGCGGCCGCCTCTCGCCGCCATCCACCGGCCACCGCCCGAGATCTCCAGCGGCCCCCAGTGGCTATCAGCACCCGCCATAGGCCGTCATCGGCTATTGGCACCCCACCAGCGCTCAATCGCAAAGGAAGCACCCCCAGAACAGAGAAAGACGGGCAAGGGAAGCAGCAACAACCCTGGAATACACACCGCCTCTGAACGTACACGCCTAAAAGCGTCCTGCGCATTCCACCGTCCAACTCCCTTTGGTGAGGCAGTCTGTTGCCCACCAACGGCTGCATACACTCTCCCCCTCTTCAAGATTGTAACGGGAGCGGCCTGTCGCCCCGATTCCCCCATCAAATTGTAACCTCCAGCAATCTAGTGGATTTTGACCGGCAGCGACCCGGTCACGTGGTTTTTTACCCGGTTGAAGGGTTTTCCACGCTAAAACTCTCTGTGTTCATTCCCCCTTTTCAACTGACTGTGTGCGCGCTCGACCGCTCCGCGAGCTAAGGCGGTCCAAGATTATCCGGTCTGACCGGGGCGTCGAGTCAGTCCGCAACAACTTTTATATCTTATGATGGCAATGCATGAAAGCAGAGCAAATTTAGGAACTTTAATTAGGGCAGTCAAAAGGCAAAGTCAAAAAAATAAAAATAAAAAAAATTGATTAAAATTTAAATATTAAAACAATATAAATAAATTTTGAACAAAATAAATTATCTATCTTAAATATTTAAAAAGGGGCAAACAATCAGATACATATTTCTTTAAGAGAATTTTTATAGGCACCGCAGATTTGATTATTAACATCATTTTGATAAAGACATCGCATATGCTAAAGATACCCTAAAATATTAATTGCACCACATTTTTTTAAAGACATTGTAAATAAAACTTTGTTAATTGCAATTAGTGCACATATTCAACTAGTGCAAAGATGCAATTACAAGCCTATTCAAAAGTGACATTCATTTTTCAAATAATAAGGGTCCGTTCGTTTCAACGACATTGATATTAAAGTATTGACTTTAAAAAAATGAAAGTCATTTCCGATGTTTGTATCAACAATTGTAGAGTGGAATTGGCTTTCTGGTGGAAAGTCGTAGATATTCACTCAAAAGTAAAAACTCATTGATTCAATGTCTATCTCCAGTTGCGGTATTGAGATTGTCAACATCGGCTTTTCAAAAGAAGAGTAATTTTTTCTGCATGAATGCGATTTTTTTTACCAGACATGATTTTTTCGCCTGAACGCGACTTTTTTGCATGGACGCGATTTTCTGGCCAAGACGCTATTTTTTCGCTAGGACGCTATTTTTTCGCCCGTATGCGTTTTTTTTTCCCGGGCGTGTTTTTTTTCGCCCAGATGCGTTTTTTTCGCCCTGACGCGATTTTTTCGCCCGGGCGCGATTTTTTCGACCAGACGCGATTTTTTCGCTAAAGGCCTTTTCGTCGCCCGAAAGCGTTTTTTTTCGCCCGGACGCGATTTTTTCGCCCGGACGCAATTTTTTGTGCGCGATTTTTTGTCCGAGCTCGATATTTTTCGCCCGGGCGCGATTTTTTGCCCGGACGCGATTTTTTCGCCTGGGCGCGATTTTTTTGCCGAGACGCAATTTTTTTCGCCCGTGGGCGTTTTTTTCGCCCGGAAGTGATTTTTTTGCCCTGACGCGATTTTTCCGCTTGAGGGCGATTTTTCAGCCCGTGCGCGATTTTTCGGCCCGGACGCGATTTTTCCGCCCGGACACGATTTTTCTGCCCGGACGGGATTTTTCCGCCCGGACGCGATTTTTTCGCCCGGACGCGA
This sequence comes from Platanthera zijinensis, assembly GCA_039513925.1. NCBI lineage: Eukaryota > Viridiplantae > Streptophyta > Magnoliopsida > Asparagales > Orchidaceae > Platanthera > Platanthera zijinensis. The sequence goes on from CM077089.1 coordinate 153,072,159, forward strand.
TTTTTCCGCCTGGACGCGATTTTTTCGGCCGAACGAGACTTTTTCGGCTGGACGCGACATTTTTGCCCGGGCGCGACTTTTTTTGTCGGACTGACTTTTTCTCCCGGACGCAACTTTTTCGCCCCGATGCGACTTTTTCGCTTACACACGATCTTTTTGCCCGGGCACGATTTTTTTGCGCAGACGCGATTTTTTCACCCCGAAACAAAAATTGTGTCGGAGTGAAAAAATCAAGTCTGGGCGAAAAAAATTATGTCCGGGCGAAAAAGTCACGCCCGGGTGAAAAAATTGCTTCCGGACGAAAAAATTGCGCCCGGCCGAAAAAATCGCGTCGGGTGAAAAATCACTTCGGGTACATTGAAATTGTTTGATATGAATCTTTCATTAAAAATGGGGAAGAAGAAAACCCCGTTCGAAAATCGCGTCGGGGCGAAAAAATCGCGTCGGGCGAAAAAATCGCATTCAGACGAAAAAAATCGCGTCCGGGCGAAAAATTGCATCCGGGATTTAAAGTCACGTCCGGATGAAAAAGTACTGTGGGATCGAAGAATTTGAGTTCAGGCGGAAAAATCGCGTCCGTGTGAAAAAAATGGGTCTCGGCAAAAAAAACCGTTCGGACGAAAAATTTCGCGTTCGGGTCGAAAAATTTATTCCCAAGCAAAAATATCGCGTCATGACGAAAAAATCGTGTCCGAGCAATAAAATTGATCCCGGGCGAAAAATTCGCGTTTGTTATTTTAATTGAGAGCATTGTCTAATGCCAATTCCTATGATTGAAAATCTTTCTGCAAACGAACAATATAAAATGAGTAATGTCAATTCCTATGACAGAAAGTCATCATGCGGCCGAACAAAAGAATTGGATTTAAACACAATGTCATTTTCCATGTTTATTGATATTGAATTAAAAGCCAATACTTCAACATCAATGTCGTTGAAACGAACGGACCCAAAGATATTGGAGAAATAAGATATCCTTTTGGATGTTTCTAAGAACTTTTATTAAGGCTCCGTTTGGGGGGATTTATTTTCACCGGTCAAACGGTTACGACCGCATGAACCGGGCCATAATTAAAGTCTGGTTCATGCGGTCATAACTGCTTGACCGGTGAAAATAAGTCCTTCCAAACGAAGCCTAAATCAAAATATGTTAGAGGTAGGTAGCATCAAATGATGCACCTGTGCTGACTATTCAATCAACATGTACTCCTGCAGTAGAAATGCAATCACAATTACAACTATCAACCAAAGCTGTCACATGTAACAGGTGTATTTTTGTCTCCCCTTCCCCCCGCGAACTTATTTGTAACATTGCTGGCTCATAAGCTCACCTTATGATTTAGATTTCTGTCTTCATTTTTCATGATCATTTAGCCGCCGCCTGGAGGGACCTAGGGATTGGAGATCTGTAGTGGTAGTGAAAAAAGATAAAAACGAAACCAGGGGAAGAAGATTTACCAGACGGAGAGGGGCGGGGAGCGGCGAACTTCAAGACTTCAAGTTAGGGGAAAACCGGCGTCTGGAGAGGTGACCTTGAGGGCTGGAGGGGATGGAGCGGCGGCTGGAAAGGAGATGTTGAGGGTGGAGGGGCTGTGGCTGGAACGGTGAGCCGGAGAGCGTGCGACGGGAGGGAGCGGCGTCTAGAGTTAGGACCGGATCGGGAGCAGCAGCGGAATGGAGAGGTGCGATTTACCGGGTGCCATTAGGTTTTTTTAGGATTGAATTTATCCCCTAAATTTAACATTATGCGGTGTCATTAGCCATATATGCGGTGACTTCAACAATTCCTTTCTTTAATTGTGCATGATGGATTTTTATTTTATATAATTTTTCTATGGTATTTTTTGTCAATTTTCTTTGTTATTTTTCGCTCAATGTATAAAGTCATTTATTTTGCAAAATATTTGTTATCAATCTGGCTGTGAAGTGTCATTGTGACAAGTTTTATAGCAGAAAATAACATTTTTGTGATTGTTTAAAATAAGAAGAGTCAAAATGAGTCGAATAAATTTGTTTATAAAATAGCATGTCGTCGATTTTTTTGTTCTCATTAATTTCTCATAAATTATGAAAATTGTAAGCAAATTCTTCAAATCTTTTGGAAAAAAAATATCAAGTTAATAATGTTGCAATTGTTTGAGGAGCTTCTTGTTGAGCGGAGGTCCCTCCAATTTCACTAATATCTAACAACATATGATAAGTGACATTATACATATTTATAACACTATAAATATAGTTTAGATAAGACGACCATCTAGTGTCACCGTGTCGTTGTTGTGACCAATTTGATTGGCTCCTGTTTCGGTCTCAATTTCACCTCTAGAGCAATCACAGAGTATTTTTTTTGAGCAGCTCACATTTGATCATTATTTTTGGAGGAAACACCAACAGTATTAACAATATACACTACAACATTTTCGGCCTTTAGTAACACTTACTTTGCAACATTTAAAGAACTGTTGTCAAAACCTATATAGAGAACAATTTACAAGTGTTGCAATAGATTATCGTCTTTATGCTACACTTTTTTTGCAACATCGAATAAATGTTCTATAAAGACTTAATAGGGAACACTTCTGAAATGTTGTAGTTGACATTTCACTTTAGAAAACAATTATTATGTGTTGTCTTTAAAAAAAAATTTTATTGCCTAATCCATATCTCAACTCATCCAAAAATTTTTTATCTATTAAAACAATTAATAAATCTGTTTTTATAAATTTTTAATACAAAACCGCTCAACATAACCCTAGCCGCTTCCACGACGGTCATTCCTCCCAGCGACACTTCTGCGCCGTTCCTCCCAGCGCGACCAGCAATCCTCTCGTTTCTCCCCTTCGATTCGCCGTAGAGGTCGCCATTCGCAGTTTCTCCTTCTCGATTCGCCCTAGCCGCACACCTCTTCTGCGATCCATTCACTCATCTACATCGGTCCAGTGCTCTCCTCAATACCTCCTTCGGTCCAGTTACTCCAGTTACTCAGTACGATTTTGGGTTCCCTGCTTAAAAACCATCGATGGTAAGTTCTCCGTTTTCATTTTCTAAACCTAATACATGATTCCGTAATACTAAATTTTCCGATTTAGTTCCATTTTTTTGATGCTTTCATCTCTGGTTTTTTTGTAGTTGAAATTTAAGTTATAATAAACTACAGGCACGCACATCCTACATACATTTTAGAGAAACCTGATTCAGGTTTACGCTTAGTGGATACGTGGGTAGACTTTTCTAGTTCACATTCTTGTGTGCATTTAATATCAACAAATTTCTGCCACATGTTCACCAAGTTGTGTAATTATAGGAACTAATTGGTGGTGGGAAAACCATAGAATGTGCTTATTTGACAGTGTGATGATCAATGATAACTATGTATCAATAGCCGGCGGCGTTGCAAATTCAATTAAATTCATTGATTCATTTTTTGACAAAATGAATCTTAAGATGCCTGTTGTGGTATATTTTTGAAGTATCCGAGTTAATTTTGCTATGGTGTCGACTTTGGCGGTGATGGATATGGTGGAGGTGTAGGTGGTCCATCATCTTTTTTTTCACATTATGAATAATTTGTCCTCATTGAGAAGTTGCCTCCACCTCCGCCAAAGCCGCTAAGACGCTCCGTATCAAAAAGACACTTGGATCAAAATAATAAAGTTAGAGGTTTATCGTTATTGTGTAGTCCTTGATAGTTTAACATAGTGATACGATGGAATTCATGTTGTAAAAACACTTTTATGGCTATTGTATAGTCCTTGTTGGTGTGTTGGTCTTTTTATGTGATTTTGTGTGTGTAGCGTGTTTGTGTGGATGCGTGCATGTGCATATAAATTAATCTGATTTTGTGTGTGTTTGGTGTTTGTGTTTATGTTGGTGTGTCTTTGTATTTATGTGTGTTTGTGTGTGTATTTATGTATATTTGCGTGCGTATGTATGTCTTTTGTGCTGAAGTGTGTATGTATTGAAGTGTGAATTTATGTATTTGTTAGAATATAATGTAATTTGTATGCATTCTTTGTGTTTGTATATGTGTAGGTGTTTTCATTATTCAAGATTTGAAAGCAAAATATGAAGAGAAATGAGTGGATTAATTTTCCTCGCTATGGTGAAGATTATATTAATGATGTTAATTATTTCTTGGATGTTGCATTCAGTAAAGGGTTTTACGAAGGAGAAGAAATTTTATGTCCATACGCTATCTATTGCAATGATGTATGGGGTAAAAGAGACATGGTGTTTGACCATTTGATAAGTAAGGGTTTTGTAAAAGGCTACACAAATTGGATTTATCATGGGGAAGAGATTAAACGTATGGATGTTGATCAAGACACTAATGATAATGTCTCTTCTGATGATATTGATGGCTTATTGTCTGAGACATTTAAAGGTGCAGTTCAAGAAGATGAAGTACATGAAGGCCTAAATGAAGATGCAAAAAAGTTTTATAGACTTATTGAGAAAGCAAATCAGAATTATATCCGGGTTGTCAAAAAATCTCTACACTAGCTTTTACTATTCGGTTGTATTTACTAAAATGTCTTCATTGATGGAGCAATGCATCATTTACATCTCTTCTAGAGTTATTGAAAGAGGCTATACCCGACTTGAATATTCTGGTCTCTTTCAATAAAACAAAATCTATGATATGTGACATAGGCTTAGATTATAAAAAGATAGACGTTTGTCCAAATAACTGTATGTTATTTTGGAAAAAGCACGAGAAAGAAGAAAAATGTCATATTTGTGGTGAATCTCGGTGGATTGTATATCCTGAAGTGAATTGTGAGTCTGAGGTATTTAAGAAAACTCATAAAATTCTGGCAAAGGTGCTAAGACATTTTCCATTAATTCCAAGATTAAAAAGACTCTATACATGTTTAAAGATTGCTGATTCAATGAGGTGGCATGCTGAAGAGCGTTCCAAGGATAGTAAGTTAAGACATCCAGTTGATGGACAAGCATGGAAAGAATTTAATGTGAAGCACCCAAATTTTGCTCTTGATACTCGTAATATAAGACTTGGATTGGCTAGTGATGAGTTTAATCCATTTGGCAACATGAGTCTATCACATAGCACATGGCCTGTGGTATTAACAATATATAATTATCCTCCAAATTTGTGCTTGAAGCCAGAAAATTTTATAATGTCATTGTTCATACCTGGACCGCGGTCACCTGGAAATGCTATTGATGTATACCTTCAACCACTAATTGAGGAGCTAAAAATATTGTGGGATGTTGGGGTAGAAATATACGATGTTTCCAAAAATCAAACATTTTTAATGTGTGCTGCTCTTTTATGGAGAGTTAGTGACTACCCTGCATATGCTATGTTATCTGGTTGGAGTACAAAAGGAAGGCTGACATGTCCTGCTTGTAATTATGAAACGTCTTCTACTTTTTTTGTTGAAACCAAAAACTTGGTCTCTGTGGAGTTCGACCCTTTGGGAAGGGGTGACCTCACACCTACTACACTCGGGGGAACGTCACGGACCAAAGACTTGGAAAACTAGGAACAGACCCTCGGCTCTAGCGCGGAGGTCCCACCACACACCCGGAAGGTCACAAGAACACTTTCCCTCCCTTACCAATGAGAGCTGGGTACTTTGGAGAGTTCTCTCGACTCTACCAAGAAGAGAACTAGGGAGGAGGAAGCCAAAAGCCAATGCCTCTCCAAAGGTATCCAAGGGGGTCTATTTATAGTTTTTTCAAGTCCTGAGTTTGAAAAGTCAAAAATGCCCTTAGGGAAAACATGGCAACATGAGGTCCAAAGGGGGGGAGGTGGAGGCGGAACCATGCTCCTCCCCCTTACCCCACTTCGGACATCCGAAGCGAACTCGCCCAAAGGCTGGGCGCCCGGGCGAGCTCTAGGCCGCCGGCCGAGCTCGCCCAAGGGCTGGGCGCCCGGGCGAGCTCCAGGCCGCCGGCCGAGCTCGCCCAAGGGCTGGGCGCCCGGGCGAGCTCCAGGCCGCCGGCCGAGCTTGCCCAAGGGCTGGGCGCCCGGGCGAGCTCCAGGCCGCCGGCCGAGCTCGCCCAAGGGGCAGGGCGCTCGGGCGAGCTCCAGGCCGCCGGCCGAGCTCGCCCAAGGGCTGGGCGCCCGGGCGAGCTCCAGGCCGCCGGCCGAGCTCGCCCAAGGGCTGGGCGCCCGGGCGAGCTACAGGCCGCCGGCCGAGCTCGCCCAAGGGCTGGGCGCCCGGGCGAGCTCCAGGCCGCTGGCCGAGCTCGCCCAAAGGCTGGGCGCCCGGGCGAGCTCCAGGCCGCCGACCGAGCTCGCCCAAAGGCTGGGCGCCAGGGCGAGCTCCAGGCCGCCGGCCGAGCTCGCCCAAAGGTTGGGCGCCCGGGCGAGCGGAGTACCGCTTTTACCTCGCTCATAGCAAGCCGGGGGGGTGTAGATTTTTCCTCCCCCTACTAGTATATTCCCAAGGTCAAGCCAAAATTGGCCACCAAGAGTCCAAAATCTTTAAAAAGCTTAAAAACTTAAAACTGGCCCAGCGCCTGCCGAATGGACCCTACTCTGCGAATACGGGGTTGTACATATCTGAAACATAGTCGGAAGATGTGCTATATGTGTCATCGGGCCTTCTTGGACTCGAATCATGAGTGGCGATCTAATAAAATTTCTTTTAATGGAAAGACAGAGTATAGACATGCACCTTCTTTGTTAAATTCAAAAAGAATTTTAGAAGATTTACAAGACTTTTCTGACGTATTCACAGAGAATGATAAGAAAAAAAAGGGGCCAAAAATCCATCTTTTGGCAATTGCCATATTGGAAGGATAATAATTTACGTCACAATTTTGATGTTATGCACATTGAGAAGAACATATGTGATAATATAATTGGAACCCTTCTAGAGATTGAAGGGAAAAAAAGGATCATGCAAAGGCTCGTTTGGACCTACAAGATATGGGGATAAGAAAGAAGCTTCATTTGAAGGCAACAAATGATGGCAAAAAAACTCAGCTCCCGAAGGCTTGTTTCTCCCTAACAAAAAAGGAGAAATCTATTTTTTGTGGTGTTTTTAAAGATATCAAATTTCTCGATGGTTGGGCAACCGCTGGAGTGTTGACAGAGAAGATGGGGGCAAAGGTAAGCTCTACTGGGAATAACTATGGCATTTGGAAAATGAGTTGCTTGGATGAGATTTTTATAATTTGTTAGTGTGCATGGCTAACTGCAATTTTATAGTTTGTTAGGGTGCATTGTGTTGCTGCGACCATGTGTGCTGGATGGATTGATACATGATTCTTCAAGTAGAGATGACTGTGTAAGAATCTACAAGCAAGAAGCAATTCTGACAGCTTGCTTTCCATCTCCATCTTGACAAGAACAAGCTTGCTGGTGCCGAAGGCGTGTTTTAGAAAATTAGAAACGAGTACCTGCATGTTGTGTATGCATATGGAACAAATAGTTGTAAAATTGAACAGAGCTTTATTAATTTATTATGGTTTGTCAGTGTGGTGTGTTGTGGCTAACGTCTTCTACTCTGTATAATATATATGCAAATATTGATTTCTGGAGTACAATAAATTGTGGCGTTCATCTTTACATTTTATAATTAAATGCATTCCTGTGAAATTATCGGATCAGTTTTGAGGTTATTTATGTGCATCCATTTCAAACACTTCTAGTGAGTTTTTGGCAACTTTAGATGTTATGTTCAATATCTTATGTCGTGACTGGTGGTTGTTTTTAAAAAAATCGCATTTTAAAAAAAAACATCGCTTTTTTTACAACAGTTTTAAAGTGTTGTCTTTGTATTTTTGGCAACAGTTTTTAGTTGTAACAATACAGGTCATCATTTCTAAACTGTTGCAATAGTTCTACCAAAGAACTGTTGCATATTCTAACGTTTTAGGCAACAGTTTTTATGTTTTGTTGCCTAAAGGTCTGAAAGGTGTTGTCTTAGACTTTTGTAACACGCGTATAGACAACACTCTCTATGACAACAGTTTTCACTATTTTAGCAACACTTGGCAGTTTTAGGCAACAGCTTTTAAGTGTTGCTAAAGACCGAAAATGTTATAGTGATATATCACCTCATTAAAAAAATTATGCAATGTTATTACTGCTTGACGTGTTGCAGCAAAAACTACTTAAAGCTTATGTGTAAAACAGTGAACATAGTACGTTTGTGAATATTCAATAAAAAATAAAGTTATTAAACATTTCCATTTTACCTCGCATGTTACTTGCAACATCATATCTTAGGCTTCGCATATCTTGAATACTCAAATTATGACGAGATGAAACTATAAAAGTTTCATTCCTAAGAGTTAGTGCACTTGTATATATAATATACAAAGATCTAAAAACTTTTCCTGTACAAAAACACGAACTTCCACAAATCGAATCACCAAAGCCATTTACTCTTTTTTTAAATAATGTCTAGAATTATCAACTATTATGCAATAATATTTAGAATTTCCAATTTACTTGTGAGTTATATTTTGCATCATTCTTGACACAATAAAAAGAAGATTCTTCTGAATATTAAGCGATATGCACATAATATTTTTCTGAGACATTTTCTAATGCAACCTCGTGGATTTCTTTGTTATAAGTTCTAAATAATTTAATCACTCAGACAAATTACCACGATTAATAGATTCTTGGGGATTCATAATGACCTCGAAATGTAATTTCTTGAAATGCATAATATCGTAAAACATCAATTGAAGTTCTAACCAGTAATCAACTCATTGTGATTTGGTGAGAAGCCTGTATTTTTCTCGGGGTTGCTGGGGTCACCCAAATATTCGGCGATCAAATGAGGGGAGGGAAGTGGCGACTCGGTGTATCTTTTGGAAAGCTGTTCATTCTTGAAAACCCCTAGGGAAATCAACATAGTTATAACACATCGATGAAGAGGTCAGGATGGTGAGGAGGGGAGGAAAACTACGACTCACCCTCCGAAACCGATAGTTTTTTTCCATTATATTGAGGAAAACAGCTCGATTGTCCCGAGTGGGGTCACTGGAGTGGGAGGGTGAGCGACTTTCCGAGACCAAGGTGGTAGAGGTTTGGATCTGCTATCAAGGCGAAAGAAGATATCGGATTTTCAATAGCACTTGTTATTGTAAGGGGCGAGTGGAGAAGAAGGTTATCAGAAGCCTTGTGAGTCGATGGTTCCGGTGGGAGGGAGCCCATATCAGTGGTCCAAAAGGTAGAAGCTGCAGAGCGAGACACAGATTGATTAGAGGAAGGAGCAGTGTAAATCAATAGGACATAATGGTGGATGAATTATGGGAATCAAGGGGGAATCGCTGGAGGGGTCGTAAGTGCCCGAGACCTCAAGAAGTTGGGTCTCAGGAGACTTTTGGCGACTCGCGTCACCGCGAGTGGGTGTGTCGTCCCTCACCGGCTTCTTCCCCGCATCCTGAGCCCCTTGGACTATTGTCGACGCTGCTATCTTGAAAGGAGCAAGCTCGCTCGAGGTAGGATCACGACGGGCCTTTTTTTTTCTTATCCTTAGAAGGAGAGCAGGGCCTTCAGGAGAGCCAAGGAAAGATCTCGATCGTGAAAGACCTACTCTCCCTTCGTACCTCAGCGATATGCTCTTGAAACTCCTTGGAAAGCGACATTCTGTAGTAGTGGATGAAAAATAAAGGAAGTCGGTGCAACCGCTCCCCCCTCTCTTGACGATAGGAGTATTTATAGGCCTACAGGAGGAAGGGGTGGGACCCGCTCAAGATTCCCTCATAGCCCAACTGGGACTCGCCAAATACTTGAGGTTGGACTTTTTTTCCGAGTTTGGGGCAATCTTGCAAAGAGAGAGGATTGTGTACCACCGGGTATTCGTCGAGTGGGTCCCCTAGAAGATGATCAAGACAGAAAGAATAGTTCTAGGCTCAGGCGAGCCAGTTCATGAGAGTCTTCAAATCATAAGATGGATATGCATATGACCGCCACTATCTCTATAGAGGAGGAGGATGTTGTCATTGTTGGAGATGACGTCACAGCTGCACTCTCGTGCGATGATAAGAGCTGGATTGTGTACTCAGGTGCTTCTGCACATGTCTCCCACAACAGAGAGTTGTTTGCCACTTACATGAATCACACCTATGGAGTGCTTAGATTGGGTAATGGTGAAACGTCTAAAGTCAACGAGAGGGGATACATGCACCTGAAGACGAGCGTAAGAGATTTGTTGATTCTGAAGGATGTGTGGCACGTACCCGACATTCGCTTCAACCTAGTTTATGTTAGGAAGTTAGGTGATGAGGGACACTTGAGTGTCTTTGGTGGAGATTTTTTGAAGTTAATCAAGGGGTCGCTAGTAGTACCCAGATATTATAGAGATGTTGGTCTATACTATATGGAGGGGAGGCCTAACGCTGGTCAGGCTAACACTATCAAAGATTGTGTATCTACATACCTATGACATAGGAGACTGAGTCACATTAGCTAGAAGGGTCTGAGATGTCTCGCCAAGAAGAAAATGATGTTTGATCTATCTGTGGATTAGTTAGAGATATGTGACCATTGCATGACTGAAAAACAGAATAGTGTATCATTCCAAAGCCACACTTCCACCAGAAGATCCGAGCCGTTGGAGCTCATACACACAGTTGTCTGCGGGCCTTTGAAGGTTCAGATAAGAGGAGGAGCGTCTTACTCTATGACGTTCATTGATGATTATTCGAGAAAATTTTGGGTCTACGCTATTAAGACCAAAGATGAGGTTCTCAACACCTTTCAGTGATTTCATGCTGAAGTGTAAAGATAGTCTGGGAGAAAGCTAAAGTACATCATGTATGACAATGAGGGAGAGTATATTGGTCCGTTTGAGAAATACTATAGAGAGCAAGGGATCAGACATGAAAAGACTTTGCCCAAGGCACCGCAGCTGAATGACGTAGCTGAAAGAATGAATAGGACCTTGATGGAGAGGGTAAGGTGCATGATGTTTGAGTCAAAGTTACCTGACATGTTTTCGGGTGAGGCTTTATACACAGATGCATATGTCATCAACCTATCTCCCAGTTATGCATTGTAGGAGCATGTTCCTGATAAGATGTAGTATGGGAAGGACCCTTCATACAGTCATTTGAGGGTCTTTAGCTGCAGAGCCTTTGTGCACGTTCCTCGAGATGAAAGATCGAAGTTGGATTCCAAGACTCGACAATGCATATTTCTGGGATATAGACGTAGCGACGAGTTTGGTTATAGTTTCTTTGATTCAGTTTAGAAGAACTTGTATGAAGTCGCGATGTTATATTTTGTGAGGATCAAACTATAGTTGATCATAAGAAGACTGAGAAGGTCGACTCTCATGCTAATGCAGAGTCTCCTATGATGGGAAATGATAATACTGAGGAGGATGTAGAGCTCGTGCTGATACAGGGCACTAAGCCATTTCTAGATCATGAGGACACTATTGATGGAGAGCCTAATATGGACATCACGTATGATGTGCCTATACAAACAGCTGAGCTCGCTCCACAGAGGTATGATAGAGTCAGACACCCATCTTTGAGATACTTCACTAATGTGAATATTCTGTTGACTGATGCGGGGAGCTCGATTACTTTGAAGAGACGGTGCAGAGCTCAGAGAAGAAAGAATAGATGGTTATTATGTAGTAGGAGATGCAGTCTCTACATGAGAACCACACTTATGATTTGGTGAGATTACTTAAGGGCAAGAAAGTTCTGAAGAATCAATGGATTTTCAGAGTAAAGCAAGGAGACCCTTCGACACCACTCAAATATAAGTCTAGATTAGTGGTAAAAGGTTTTAATCAGAAACAAGGAGTTGATTTTCATGAGATCTTCTCTCTTGTTATGAGATCTTCTAGGTACCCAATCCTGTTTGTAGGGGGAGCTGTGTCATAGCATTCTAGACTGTAGAAGTGCGTCACACTGTCCACTATAGAGGCAGAGTTTATTGTAGTCACTGAGGCGAGGAAAGAGCTTCTTTGGATGAAGCGTTTTATCAAGGAGCTGAGTTTAACTCAGGATTACTACACTCTTATGCGGCAGTCATAATGCAATTCATTTGGTGAAGAACCCCACCTTCCACTCGAAGTCCAAGCATATTGACACGCAGTTTCATTGGATATATGATACTTTAGAGCAGAGAGAGCGGAATTTGCAGAAGGTGCACACAGATGACAAAGAAGCAGATATGCTTACGAAGACTGTGTCGAGAGGAAAATTCAAACACTGCGTGAGGATTGCCGGCATGGTTGTTGCCTCCACATAAATCAAAGGGGGATTAGTTGTTGGGTACAGTTTCCGTCTTTTGTGGAGAAAACTGGTAACTCGAATTTGGTATTGCTAACAAAAGGTGGCATTTGTCACAGATATTAAAAGTTCATTGATTGTAATAAATGAAAATTACACCAATTCAATTTTGTTATCATTTTAGTCATTGAAACTCCGACTTGTCATCTTTTTCCTACACAAGAAAAAAAATTCAAGAATGATTAGTTATTTACAAACAAAGCATATGCTCCTTGAATGACCGTCAAAAGTTTGGTTACAATCATAAAAAAACTTTGTGAAACTAAGGCTCTGTTTGGCATGGTGGTGGCGGTCGTAAACGCATGTGTTAAAACGTCATTCGTTAAAGATCACCTAACAAATATCATCCGTTTTAACATAAAAGTGGATGAAATTTCTTAGGTGGGCGTTTACAAATGTCAATATAACCCCCGTGTTCATGACCGTTGTAATGACCCTAGCCGATACAACGTGACAGTGTCACGAATCCGCTGTAGGCGACGCTACCGGGATGCAGCCCAAGCACCCTAACCCCTCTCCAGCCCACTGGCGAGTTGTTGTTAGCCACAGCCTCCCTTTGATGAGCGAACTCGACAGTTAAGTTGGGTCGTACGGGGACTTCCCAGGAGGTCACCCATCCCAGTACTACTCTCGCCCAAGCACGCTTAATTATGATGAGAAGTGAAGGAACTATGCAGATCAACTGGTGATGAGAAGTGAAGGAACTTCATAGTTAAGCGTGCTTGGGCGAGAGTAGTACTGGGATGGGTGACCTCTTGGGAAGTCCCCGTACGGCCCAACTTAACTGCCGAGTTCGCTCATCAAAGGGAGGTTGTGGCCAACAGCAACCCCCGCCAGTGGGCTGAAGAGGGGTTGGGGTGCTTGGGCTGCAGCCCGGTAGCGATGCCATGGGGGGCTATGGGCCAAATCCCGGGTCGTTACAACCATCACCACCATGCCAAACGGAGCCTGAGACGATCTTGGGGTGCAAGTTCAATTGTTGGTTGATGCTCTAAATTAACAGAATTGGTTTGTTAAGGCTCCGTTTGGCATGGTGCTGGCGGTCGTAAACACTTGGGTTAAACCGTCATTCGTTAAGGATCACCTAACAAACGTCATCCGTTTGAACATAAAAGTGGATGAAATTCTAGGCGGGTATTAACGCATGACAATTTAACCTCCACGTTCATGACCGCAACCACCATGCAAAACAGAGCATAAGTTGACTGTTGACATAATGATTTTTTTTTTACATTTCAAATGAAATAATTAAGCAACTAATAAATGAGCAAATTTCTAAAATCGTGCCTTTGTTTTTCCCTTTTCCTTTTTCACATGAATTTACTTTTGGCTTTTCATTCTCTGTGTGTCTGTCCTTGGGAGTATTTAATTTCTTGCAATGAGTATTTTATTTCTTCTTGAATTCTCGTGTTGTTGTGATTATTAAGAATGATGGATCGAGGATTTTCTTCAATAGTTTGTGGAATTAAGGTCTGATTCATACGGTCGTAATCGCTTTAATATAACCACCTGTGTCTCTCGCATCTCCAATTTTTTTCTTTAGAACATGTACTGCCAACCTTAAAACCATGAACTCTTCTTCAAATTCACAGGCCCTATACACTAACTGAACAAAAAAGAGAGCACAAAGCTATGTACCTACACTGAACTTTAATTTTATCCTCTCATGAAAATCAGGCATATCATTGTCGCTTGCATTCCTCCTCCACCTTCTTATAATTGTACATTTGTCAGGCATTATCATGACATAGAGTATATCAAAAGCTTTAATACATTGTACGTCTACATAGGATGCCACAACTCTCGAACATCCTACAAGCTATAACTATTGGAGATTGGTCAATCCGTTGTGCTAAATGATATTATGCATTGCTTACATGCATTGAAGACTTCAACAATATATAAGTGCTTCTATTGAATTATATTTCAACTTGTAATAATAGGTGACATGACTTCAATGATCTCATTTTGAAATACTTCAAATAATTTTGGGGTTGTATAGGTTTATTGTTCAACATAATTAGCCTCGTATTTCAATTCTGCTCTTTCTGTTGGGGTTGTAATAATAGGTAGAAGACGAAGTGTGATCCCCTGACTGGCGCCGACGACAGCGGGGGTCAAGGTCCCGCTGATGGACAGCGGGCTCCAGGGGCAACGCCCCCGGCCCAAATTTTTTGGGGAGATCCAGTTTGAAATCGACTTCGAACGCAGCTCGACGTTCGACGCGACGAACGCAACGTTCGACGTTCGGGCCGAGTTCGGATCGTCGAACGCCGATCGGGCCGAGTCGACGATCGTCGAGCGCAGTTCGGCGTTCGGATCCTTTTTGACTATTTAAGGCGTATTTGTTCAACATAGGTGTACGATTTCCAGGTTTTCTTCTAATTTTTTCTTGTCAGAAGAGGAAGAAGGTAGGATCGGTTTTTGCCTTGTAATCTTGTTGTTATCTGTAACTTTCTGGTGAATAGGGAGAAGAAGGGGAGAGAGGACGTAACCCGTTTGGGTGAACCTCTGTATATCGCTGTGTTTATGATTGTTCTGTTTTTGCTCTCTGTGATTTGTTATTCGTATTTGAATTTCTTCTTCTCGCCGCTCCAGATTCCTTACACTTTCAACGTTTTTGCCCAACAACTCTTGCAAACCGTGTGAAAGATTCAACCGGATTAATGTTGGTCTTCAAGCTCTACTTCAGTCATAGTTAAATCTTTCGCTCAGCTTAGTACTTCGCATTCCAGCAGGAAAAGTTCTCTCCACACATGCTTGAGCCCATTTTTCCATTAGTTTACACAAATCCCTTAGAAAAGTATTTTCATGTAGATTATATTTGTCCAATAATTCATTCCATGTGGTAAAAAACACGCCTTCATTATCATACTGATAAAAAAAGCTGAGAAATCTAGAACAAATCTTAATTCACATTTAAGTATCTAACAAATGGTCCGTTTGGTTAGGCGGCGCAAGCAGGGTGGGCACAAACGCCGCCGGAGATAGGCACTGGAGAGCGTTTGTTTTCCCACCTTGCGGCAGCTTCTGCTCCCCGGCGGCCGAACAGCAAAACAAACGAACCCAAAGCATGATAAATATCTAACAAAACCTCCTTAATTGAGATTGCAGATTTGTTATAAATCAAAAGAATTATAAAGATTGGTATGAGAAAACATTAATACAGCAGATACAAAAAATCAGCATTAAAACATGAATTGAGTTTTCCTAATTTACTGTTTAAACCTACTGATTCATTTTACAATTATTAGGGCATAGGACACAAAAATTGAGCGACCGGGAAGAGTTGCTGTAAAAATTTATTGAAAGCTGAGAAAGATATCACATGAATACTCAATCACAATCAAAGTCAAGTACAATTCAACACAACAAAAGCACAAGAATCTTAATCTGGAATTCACAAATCTGATTTACAAAGCCGAGCAGACTGCTTGTTATTGAATGCTGATGAACTTGAACAGAACCCGTTGATAAACCGGACGAACTGCTCGACTTAACAGCAACCCCGAGGAAGAGACTTCAGACCGCTGAGACCGCGACGTGTTGTATACCGCTGATTGTTAACTGTGAACTGTTCCACATCAATCTTCCACTAATTGCACAGCCTCCTGATGTTTGCCACACAGTCTGCACAGAGTCAACTTCACTTAATCGCGCCGATTAGAAAATCTTAACCGCAAGATTAAAGTGCAAGCTAAGTTCTCACTGTTTTTATTGTTTATGACAAGCCGGGGACTCCTATTTATAGCCGCGAGTAGGAGTGTCGTCACCGCCTATTACGGTAGGATAATCGCCCGTCAATCCGCGACTAGCATACCTATCCGCACAAAATGCGGACACAACATTAGTCTGCCACAAGGAACCATCTATCCGCATAGGCAGAAAGAAGGGCCAGTCCGACAAGCTGAGCGGACAACAAAACCAGTACGCGTTGACTTGATCAATGCAGCCACACGTCCTGAACCACTGTGCTAATGACGAACTGTCGGTCTTCGCAACCAGACAACACAGTTTAGCGGGCACTGATACCAGACCGCGCAGTTCAGCGGTCTTTAATCCAGATCGCTCATCACAGCAACCAAGCCACGCGAACTGATCCAATCATGCCAACGAAGGACTGCCAGACACAGCTACCAGACCGCACTGAGTAGCGTTCTTCGCAAACAGTCCGTGTAAACTGCAGCCAGCAATTGGAACAAAATCCATTTAGTCGACCTGCCAATCTCGACGAACTCCAGAAGCAGACTGCTCAACACAGGCAGTCTCGGCAAACTAGGCAACAACCTGGACTTGTCACAAACCCGTGACCAAGTACGCTATGCTAGCGAACTCTGGCTATCAACCCGCCCGAGAAGGCTGTAACGCCCCCTGTTTTTCTGTATTTATTTAATTCCCCTTGGGCGTTACGTGGATGCATTTTTTCCGGCTCGTGTCGTTGTTAGAGTACCTCGTTAGGTGTTCTTAGAGGTTATAGCCTGTTGTATGGGTTCCCCAGCTAGTCGGCGTCTGTTTTGGAGGCCCGGCTGAGCCTCTTAGGGAATTCTTGTGTTTTGGCATCGGGCGAGATTACCTCGAGTGTGTGATCGTTAGGAGTTGTTTCCGACTTCGCTATTGTGTTCGTAGCCCGAGTGTTTAGCTACGGTGCGGATGTGGTCGAAATTCGTGAACGTCGCGTGTCGCGTCGTTTCGGCGGGCGCTAGTTAGCGGGTCGTTTTTTTTATAAACGTATGTTTGCGCTTCACATTTGGTCGGATTGGTGATTTGAGCGTGTCTATGCGTGTGTGCGCACATGCTCGTGCGGGAACGCCGTTTAATAAGGTTCGTGTGCGAGTCGAGATTATGCGTTAATCCATGCGTTTGGTAATGGATGAAATAATTAGTGTATTAGTTTAGGATATAAATTTGATTTAAATTTGTGGAATAAGATTAATTAGGGGGTGGGGTGGGGGCTGCCTTTGTGCAAATTATTTTAGTGTTAGGTGTTAGTTAATTAGGTGGTAAATAGTATAAGTTATTAGTTAATTTATATCTTATATAATATATCTACATTACTAAACATATCAAAAAAAAAAAGAGGGCAGCGGTTCTCCCATTCCTCCTTCCTAGCATATTCCGACCCTTTTTATCTCTGCTACATCCCGTAAAAAAAAAACCACTCAGCCCCTCGTGTATACATAGGATAAGTGTTAGGATTATATTTAGGTTTTTTTTCTTTTTCCCCCCGTCAAACCGACCTTCCCCCTCTCCTGTGCGAAACAGACCGAGCCAAGCGGCGTGCGGTAACGGCGGGCTGGAGGCGCTCCGACCACCCATCTCCGGCCCTAAACCCCCTCAAAATCTTCCTCTGAGGCCGGATTCGAACTCCCCTTGGCGAGATCTTCCTTCCGAGGTAATTTATTTGAGGTTTCACCGTGGATTTTCCGTGATTCGGGGTGTGATTTCGCCCCTTCTGTTTCCTTATTTTCTTACGGGTTGTTCTTCTCTTTGATTCTTGCCTAGTTGCGTGCTTGTGGCCGGCCGGAATTGCGGGGTTGTGCTGACGAATTTTTTTCGGTGAAAAGTGAGGCAAGTGCACCCTCCGCCCTTGCCGTTTTGACCTCTTAAATGCCTATTTTTGTAGTTGTAAATTTTCAGATTTTTGCTAACCTAACCCTACCCGAAAACCCTACCGAAACCCTACCCGAAATCCCATTGCTAATCGTTTATTTCGTTATTTTGTTTGTTATGGTTCTGGTTAGGGCTTCGTATGATAGGTTGAGGATGAAATTAGTATGCTTATAATTGTGATTAATGCGACGATTGGAGGTTTAGGAAATCTTGCCTAGGGCGCGTTCTCCCTAATCTGCTCATGTTAGGATTTGCCCCTTGATGGAATTACTACTCGGATAGCCCGTGGTTAACCCTAATTTTATTGTGCAAATTAATTGTGCAAATTGCTTATGCAGGAATTTTTTTTTGTCTAGTTCATTTCTTTTAATTATAAGGCCGAACGTCCATGCTCAGACATATGTTATATGTTGTTTAATATGTGTAGGTACCCCTTCTGCTCGGGCATGAGTTGGTTTATCGAATTTAACTGTAGATGTGATGGAAATCAAATTAACCGAGTAGGGTCGTATTTAAATTAATTTTATACGCGTAGTTTTGGGGAATCAAATTTCGAACATAGGTTCATGTCACACCATTTGTGGGTGGTTAGCATTTAGTTGTTCGCGCATAACTAGTAGGGAGTCACTGGGTCTTTTTTAGTTTTATAGGGCTCCTAGGTGGGTTGCTCTAGTGAGTTTGGTGCTCTTGGATTTTGCTTGGTGGTACATGGGACCACCAGCACGAGTTTTCCTCGGGTCACTTAGGACTGGAGTAGGATGTGGTTTTAGGGTTGGTCGGACCGATGCTGCCACCCTGGCTTTCTTTCTTGCCTTATTATGGCATTATGGGCTGTTGGGTTGAGTTGGACGGATACCACCACCACAGCCCATGAGGATATTTAGGCCGAATAGACTTGGTTGGACATGCGGCCGCTAGTCTAGGCCACTTGTTACTAAATTTTTATCCATCTCCAGTTCTAGGTGACTCTTTCTGTTTTGGCCTATTGCATGATATGATTATTGTACTAATCCTTTTGCAGAGACCCTCGAAGCTTGGCTTCATTCGTGCACATGTTGCACATTTTTTCCCCTTCATCGTTTGAAGAGTACATTTAAATTCCCGTTTTAACTCCTGTTTTTACTACTGTACTTTCCTTTCCTGTTGATTATAGATTGCTGAGGTATTCTTTTCTTTCTGAATACCTCAGGTACAGGTATTTAGCCGACTGTGCGGATAGCTTGCTCCTGGATATTTTCTAGCATCTCAGCTACTACTGTGGTTCTCAGTTCCTCTTGTTTGGGAGGTAGTTTTCTTTAGATTTGTAGTATAGACATACCTACTCACCAGTGGGATTCGTGTCAGTTGTTGACGCACACTGGTGGTTTCTCTTTTGGATACTTCGCACTTGCTTACACTGTTAGTTTTACTGCTTTTGGATATATTAAACTTGCTCTTGGGATGATTTATGTTAGGGTGCTAGTTACTTTTAAACCTAAAAACACTATTAAGTATATGTATAACTCATGATCTACATGTTTTACAAACTTAAACACTACTTTCAAGGCAACGTGAAAAGATCGTTTTCTTAAATATATATATAAATTAAATCTAGGGTCTTGCGCAGTATCAGGTGCCCCTCTGGAGACACTGTTGCGCTCTCTCTTAGGATGCATAAATGTAAACAAAGTATTTTCCGCTACGTACACGTATAATTTTGAAGTATGGACTAGATGATCCACAGAGCCGAGGGATACGACCTTAAAATTATAACCAGATTTCTAATAAGTCAACTTTTGGATTTTTATTAAAAATAGAATAGTTAGTGTTTAGCCTGAGCGTCAGCAGTTATCCCCTGCTTGACGTGGCATCACGACGCGTGTTTTTCTCAAACTCTGATAATTTTTAATTCGGAGAAAAATGCGGGTTGTGACAAAGGCTCCAGCAAACTGTACGGTTAGCTTTCACAAATCGCGCTAACCGTCTGTTTTCTTGCGAGCCAGAGATCCTAAAAGCTTAAGCGAACTGTGCAGTCTCATAATCCAGACAATCACAACCGCGGTTAGACAAGGCTAACCGTCGGGTTACTTCTCCAGGGTGCTTGCTGAACCAGAACGCAGGATGGAAGGAAAGAAGCCGAAATTGGCTAACTGCCATATCCTAGCCGCCAATCCGCGACGGTCTCTGCAGTCTTCCCAAATCGACTGCCAACCTCCACTCCACTCCTACTTCAATAATTTCAACACTCCCCCTTAAAGTGGGAAGTGGAAACCAGTACGAGCAAATCCCGTAACCGAATAAACGGTCCTTTCGGCAACGGTTTCATGAAGATATCTGTGATGTTGTCCTGACTCTGAACATATTCTACCATCAAATACCCCACCAACACCTTCTCCCGAATGAAGTGATGCTCGATCTCGATGTGCTTCGTTCGCGCGTGATAAACAAGATTATTAACCAGTTTAAGAGACATCTCGTTGTCGCTGCGAAGCAGAGTAGAACCCTGCACCTCCTCATGAATGTCCTCCACTAACCTCCTGAGCCAGATGTCTTCCTGAGCTCCCAAGGCCTTCGGCCTTGTACTCCGCTTCCGTAGTGGAGACAGACACTGAATCCTTCTTCTTTCTATACCACGAGATACCTGCGGTTCCGCACATGAAGACATATCCTTATGTCGACTTTTGATCATCAGAATCTCCCCCATAATCAGCATCCGTGTAGCTATGCAGATTGAAGCTCGTGTCCCTCTCGTAAAAGATGCCCATGTCCGAGGTAGACTTCACGTACTTCAGAATATTTTTAGCCGCCACTAGATGAGGCTTCCGCGGCTCCGCCATGTAACGACCTCCCCATCACATGGCTCGAAAAGACGGTCGTCGGCACCCCCAGCATCCAGCTTGAAAGGGTTTAACCTCAAATAGGTCTGCAGACCATGCACCCCAACCCCTCTCCAACCATGAGTGGGTTATTGGTAGCTGAATCCATCCCTTTGATGAGAAGTGATCTAGTTAAATGTCCCTACGAGGACTTCCCAGGAGGTCACCCATCCCAAGACTACTCCAACCTGAGCACGCTTAATTATAAAATTCTTTCACTACGGGGCCGCGCGCACACGCCCCCGGCCGGGGCCGCACGCTCGCGTTTGCGCAGCTAAGTGGGGGTCTTGTATGCGACGGGGGCGCGCGCGCAGACTAGTGGATGCACGGTGGTGTTTGCGAGAGGCGACTCCACACGCGTGGGTGCGCGTGGGTGCAGCCGGTGGTTGAGGCAGCGCTTATGGAGTCCACGGTTCAATCGAACCCGCCTAGGGGAACCCCATCAGTCATGATTCTCATCTTCTTTGTCCTCTTCGTCACTATTGCGACTCAGCTTCATCTTTGGATCATTCGCTGCTAATGCAACTCATTGACTATGTCTTTGGCCCCTTTCTCTTTATAGAAGCTCACGTCCTTCTCTCAAGCATGCCTTTGCCTACTTATCACATCCTTCATCAGAAAGATGTCGTAGAATCTTTTGATTCTTCATGAGGTAAGCTCACATCCTTGGTGTTATATTTGGTTCGGGATTAAAATTTGGAAACGCCATGCAAGGAAAACACCCAGCCCTATTAATGGCGTTAATTCAGAGAGAATGAGATTTATGAAAGAAAATAGGAATTTGGTGATGCCATATTAATGGAATTAATTAAGAGAGAGACATCTCTCTCACTTGTATGGAAATTGACAAACCCAAGTTATTTATATCTATATAAATATATATAGATATATTGGGAAGAATAGCCGTCTCGGTTTTTTTTGGAGTGAGAGGAAGCCACCTTTGCTAGCCTTGAAGGGCGGAGCAGCCATCGTCGTCGCCATCGCCGTGCTCTTGGTGACGCGAGGGGTGGGAGACCCCTGTAGGATGCCGCCGGTGATTGTCTTGGGTGCAACACCGTGCGATGGCAGCGAAGCGAGAAGATGATGTCGTGCGGGCTTGGCGGTGAAGACTTGTGGTGGTGCAGTAGCCTTGATGGAGTTTCTCTTCGGCAGCGCAGACGTGGCGGCAAAGGCATGCAGGAGTGCAGTGTCTTTGATGGTGTTTCTCTCTGGTGATGCGGCTTGGCGTCGATGGCGTGCGTGAGTGCAGTTGGCATCGACGATGCTTCTCCGGTGGTGACGGGTGGTTTGGTCGTCATCCGACGATGAAGGTTCTCGGTGAATCTTGTGTGTTCGTTGTGCTAGCGAATTGCAGTCTAGATTATTCTCTCTCCCGCAGATCGAGCGAGTCCGGCTCTTCCGCAGTGTTTTTTGTAATGAACGTCAGTACATTTCTTCATATTTTGTCATTGCAGTTATATTAATTTTATATGCAGAGTTTTGTTCAAATTATGCGTAATGTCAGCTCTGTATTAATTTTGTTGCGCCTAGGGGATATTTTTCACTGTATATCCCAACAAGTGGTATCAGAGGGAGTTTCTGAGTAGATGACTGATTGGACGTTCCGGTTTTAGGTTTGGGTCAACGGTAGGTAATGACATTGGTCCGCTCCTTATGTTCACAGATCTGATCCGTGAATTATTCAGATTGCCTAGAGATACTGCGGACAACTATGTTAGCGAAGAACACGGTGTTGGCCGGATATTTGGTGGAGAAGTTTGACGGTAGCGGCAACTTTTGTGTATGACAGATTTGGGTCAAGGATATGCTGGTTGAGCAAGGGTTGATTCAAGTGCGGCGGGGGCGTGATTCTTTGCCCGCTCCGGTGAAGGATTCTGAGTGGACAAAAATAAATGAGCGCGCCACTAGCACTATCAGGATGTGCGTCGACGACAAGGTGTTGTTCAACATCGGTATTGAAGAGTCCGTTGTCACACTGTGGGAGAAGCTGAAGAGACTCTACAAGAGCAAGTCGTTGGCCACGAGGTTGTTACTGAAGTAAAGATTGTACGACCTGAAGATGCAGGAAGGTGGTAACCTACAAGAACACTTCATTGTGTTCAATGGTCTTCTGACTCAACTGCATGTGGTTGGTGTTAATATGGAGAAAGAAGACAAAATCTTATTGTTTCTTTCCTTGCTCTTGGCGTCGTATAAGCACATGCAGACCACTCTACTGTATGAGAAGGATACAGTATACGTGGAGCAGATCACGTCAGAGTTACTGTCCAGTTAGATGTTGTAGGACCCCGCTCCTGAGGGCGAGCATGCTTTGGCAGTAGGATGATGACGAGAGAGGCAGTTCGAGAAGGGATCTGGGAGTGCACGGTCTAGATCCGCATCGAGGAAGGCAATGTTATGCTACAATTGCAGGTAGAGTGGCTCTATCATGAGACATTGCCCGCAGCATGCGCAGATTTCTGAGGATGTCCAGGGTGCGCGAAAGGTGGCGGTAGCTACGACAGGTGATAGTGATGTGTCTTTCCTCATCACTGAGAGTCCATGTGACTCGGATAACTGGATATTGGATTCTGGTGCTTCACAACACATTTGCTCAGATGCAGGGATGTTTAGTTCACCGGAGGTGACGACTGGGTCGGTCTTTCTGGGTGTCAGCTCAGCTTATGAGGTCATGAGAACATGGATGGTGCACATCATGATGCATGATGGAGCAGTGCGTAGGCTTAAGCGAGTACACTTGGTACCCAAGCTACGCAGGAATCTGATATCGCTGGGGAAACTTATAACACCCCAAAAATACTTGGCAAGTAGACTGGACAACACGGCCTGGGACACGAGCGTGTCCCAGGGCGTGTCCTGCTCTGTTTACTCGAGTGGGTCTCGAGTAGGACTCGAGTGGGCCTCAAGTGTGTCTCGAGTGAGGTACACGGCCTGGGACACGGGCGTGTCCCAAGTCGTGTCCTTCACTGTGTTGTCTCGAGTACTCGACGAAATGCAGTCGATGATCTTCGAGAGACGACACGGCCAGGGACACAGACATGTCCAAGGCTGTGTCCTGCTCGGGTTGGTAGTCAGGCTGTGTCGGGTGAGGAACACGGCCTGGATCCCAGGCGTGTTCTGGATGACACAGGCGTGTCAAAGTTGACACGGGCGTGTTGGGAACTCGTGTCCCTTTCGGGATTTGTTGGTCCTGTGTCGATTAAGGGACACACCCCTCAGCACGGGTGTGTACTGATTGACACGGGCGTGGCAAAAGCTTGACACAGGCGTGTCTAAGCCCGTGTCCTGGTCTGGTTTGAGTCGGTTCCTTTGCCGCTTAAGGTACACGGCCTGTGACACGGGCGTTTCACAAGCCGTGTCAGCCAAGGAAAAGTTATTTCAGAGCAGATCGTGACCGTTCATTTCCTTCATCTGAGATCCATTGATCCAAGCTCCTTTCTGCTATTATAAGGCAGAGAGTTGAAGATAAACTCTCATCTATTTTGGCCATTCTCTTTCTAAAAGAGATAGAGAGAGGGGAGAGCAAGAAAGGAAGAAGGAGAAGACATCCGGCTGCCGGCGGAGCTTCAACGATCCGAATCGAGAGCCGAGTTCAGATTTGTGGAGGCGAGAGCGTTGCGGTGCTTGCTATCTGGCTAGATTTCCTTGGCTCCAAAGCGATCGTCAAGGGTAACGATCTTCTTCCTGGACAAGAGTAGTCCTCCTTTATGCATTTGCATGGAATCCTCCACCAAGAGGTGGAAAGCGTAAGCGATTCTAGCGGGTTGATAGTTGATATCCCCGGTTGAGTCTGCATCTAGATCCGGAAATGAGTAGTACGGAATATGCATGTTGTGTGAAGCCAATCCGGACGGTTAGTCTGGATTGGTGATGTTGCATACATCGAACCGGAGAAGACTCTATGTATGAAACGAGTAATTGGAGTTTGTGGGTTGTGTCTGTGAAGGGTAGTTATAGGAAGTACTGGAGTGGAATTCTAGGAAAGTTCCCTCGTGATTGTTGTGTTGTATACCATGTTTGGGTGAGTTTGGGTGCAGAAAGTGAGTTCTGCTGAACCCGCCAAGCGACCGTGAGGAATGCTGACATTATCTCCCCTTTTTGGATTGTGAAGCCAGTCCTTGGTGGACAGTGTGGCTATTGTGAGCTGCGAGCTCTTAAAAAGGATTCGTGCCGAACAGGAAAGGTGAAACCGACCCGCGCCTTTAAATTGTCCATAAGTACTTCGGTATTCGATGATGGCATGACGACTAGAGCAAAGGGGGGTGGCTGATCTGTACCTGCGTTATGTCCGTCCGACTGGTAGACCTTGTTATTGGTCTCGTTGGAGCGCATAATGAGAGTCTTAGGCCTGCGCGTCACTAAGACTAATTGCTCAAGACCGTTGGTTTTCGGACCGTGAACGGTGGTGGGACCCTGGTTCGCCGATACACCAAGAATGTGCCCTGAGTGCACGGATCGTCGGGCCGCGTGGCGGACGATTGTGATGTATTGATTGTGCGTGAGTGCACATTTTGTTGTGATATATATATGTTGTGATTGCAATGCATGCAGCGAAGGAACCACTGCCCCGGGTAAGGGGTGGAGTCGTTATAATTGGTCAGCTGAATGCTGACCGTTGCTTTGTTTATCACCCTTGGGGTGGACGTCCATATGCAGGTGTTGTGGGCTGAATTGGATTGAGAGGGCTGAAGCCTTTGTTGTTGCTGCTTGTAGTCCCTTGAAGATCGTGCAAATAATTAGATTTCATGTGTGTTCGGCCTTGGTGCCGATGTATAAAACCACATCTTGTAAAGAGAAACATGTAAGGCCTTAAGGCCGTGAGCATTTGTGTTCTTGTATACATTCTTGGTGTAATATATAAATGTGTTATTTATATATTTAGTGGACATTCATTGTATGAGTTCTTACAAGTTATAAACTTCTGCTAGAATGCTCTGAGTTAAGATGCGAGTAGATAATATTTTGATATTCACACGTGATTCCGCCGTTTATCTGTGAAATATGGCGTGGTGCCCCGGCCGGACCCTCTGTTATATTCCATGTGACGGATGGAGGCGTTACAAAGTGCTATCAGAGGATAGGGTTGGTAGGGATTACATAATTGAACTTAAGAATGTTCCCTAGGAATGCAATACATGTGTCTGAGGAGCGTGAGCGTGTATACTAGGCATGGGTGTCGTTTTGAAATGGACGTTAATGGTGTTTTGTACACTTATAGGCGACGAGGAGTGGAGCTGGGCAGTCTGAACCCCAGCATTCGGATGAGAGTGTGGCACTAGCTGAGGTGCCCACACCTCCTCCTTCTGCGGAAATCATACGCTTAGTTGCGGAGGCGCTATTTGCCATGTTTTATGCACAGCCTATTGGGCAAGCAAGGCCTGCAGTGGAGCCAGTACGGGTTGGTGCGAGGCAAGAGCGTGTTGAGACTCTTATTGACGAGCAAGCAGCTGACGAGCAACTGAAACGATTTATGGAGTTTCATCCACCTATGTTTGTTGGGGCGGGTTCCCCAATGCAAGCCGAGGATTGGCTCGCAAGAGTGAAGAGGATCCTGACAGCGATTAGGACTGAGGAGGAGCAAAAAACGAATAGGTTCTATGAAGGACTTCGTGATGAGCTGAGGTTGGCACTCCCGAGTTCGGTGAACCACGGCTTTCAAGCATTAGTAGATATAGCTTGTGCGCTATAGAAGGATTTGAAACGGGTGCATGCCAAGAAGAACTTGGCGGTGGAAAAGCCAGAGTTCAAAGTTCCGCATTCGGAACAATCGGAATTGAGGAAACGAGATAAGAAGAGGTTCAGACCTGCTGAACAAACTTCTTCGGATGTTGCTTCAGGAGCAACATATGGGCAAGGAAGTGTGGAGACGCGTATGTGTTTTAATTGTGGGAAGCAGGGATATATCGCCCGTAATTGTTGGAATGACCCTTCAAAGGGTGAGAAAAAGACCGGTGCGTCCTATGAGGAAAAGGGCAAGGCAGTGGCAGAGTTATCTGCATCCCGGGCGCAACCTCGAATGTACACTCTCGAAGTGCAGGAGCCGCAAAGCTCAAACCGTGAAGTACATCAGCCTCGCGTGTACAATCTGGAGTTACAGGAGGCCGTAAAGCAGATTATGAAGGACGCAGACGAGCGGAAATAAAGTAAAGAGTGTACTTTACTGTTATCGTGATGTCATAAAGTACCTGTTGTATGTTTGTTTGTAAAAACTTTGTTTGTGCGATGCCGTGGGGCGAGACAAGCTGCGGCTTCTGAGCTCTAAACCCGAATAATTTTTTTAAAGGTATAACAAAGGAGTGGTTGTGTTGGTGTCTAATGTTGCGCTAAATTTCGGAACGAAATTTCTGTAGGGGAGGGTTGTAACACCCCAAAAATACTTAGCATGTAGACTGAGAACCACGACGTGTCATGCTCGATCTATTTACTCGAGTGGGTCTCGAGTTGGCCTCGAGTGTGTCTCGCGTGGGGCACGGGCATGTCCCAGGGCGTGTCATGCTCTATTTACTCGAGTGGTCTCGAGTGGGCCTCAAGTGTGTCTCGAGTGAGGCACACGGCCTGGGACACGGGCGTGTCCCAAGCCGTGTCCTTCACTGTGTTGTCTCGAGTACTCGACAAAATGCAGTCGACGGTCTTCGAGAGGCGACACGGCCAGGGACACGGGCGTGTCCAAGGTCGTGTCCTGCTCGGGTTGGTAGCCGGGCTATATCGGGTGAGGAACACAGCCTGGATCCCAGGCGTGTTCTGGGTGACACGGGCGTGTCAAAGTTGACACAGGCGTGTTGGGAACCCGTGTCCCTTTCGGGATTTATTGGTCTTGTGTCGATTAAGGGACATGCCCCTCAGCACGGGCGTGTACTGATTGATACAGGCGTGGCAGGAGCTTGACACGGGCGTGTCTAAGCCCGTGTCCTGGTATGGTTTGAGTTGGTTCCTTTGCCGTTTAAGGTACACGGCCTGTGACACGGGCGTGTCACAAGCCGTGTCAGCCCAGGAAAAGTTATTTCAGAGCGGATCATGGTCGTTCATTTCCTTCATCTGGGATCCATTGGTCCAAGCTCCTTCCTGTTGTTATAAGGCCGAGAGTTGAAGATAAACTCTCATCTATTTTGGTCATTCTCTTTCTAAAAGAGATAGAGAGTGTAAGACCCCTTTTTTTTCTTTTTAAACCCCCAGGGTCTTAGCCCAGAACTACCGCTTTGCGGTGGCACCGACTCACGAGAAGGCCGCCACTACAAAACGCCAATTCTGCCGGCCCTTTTCGATCGCAGAATAGTAGCATAATGAAGTAAAAGCAAGTCCACAAAACCACATGTACATAAATAAATCTCCACGAAGGGAGTGTCCACAATAATAATATATCAGAGTACAAAGGAGGGCTTGTGCCCAGTACATGTAATCCTCACTACAAGTCACTCGCGGAAGCAAAACTAAAACAAAGCGTCACCGTAACTCTCACTGAACCGAGAGCACCCAAGCTAGACTGGCTCATCTCCACCGACTCTGTACTCCGCTGTTGCTGCATCTCTGGGTGCTTCTTCCTTTTCGGCCTGTCGTCGCCGCCTCGCGATCCACGTCTGCGTCTACGTCTTCGGCCTCCTGGTTGCTGAGCTGGTGTGCTCCCACCCATCAAGGGGCATTTGACCCGTGTATGTCCCGGCTGGTGACAATGGTAACACGGTCGCGGGGTTAATTCTGCCAGAAGCTGCAGAACCCGTGACCCTTCCATATGGTACACCTAAAATGTTGTGGTTCGAAAACTGTTAGTCATAAAGACTAAGCCCTATCATCCCCCTACCCCTTCCCCCATGGCTCCTTGGTACCGAGCGGAGAGGAAGAAAAGGAAGGACATGAAGGTGGAGAGTAAGTCAAATAAACAGGTGACAGCGGGCCTATGCTAGCGATTCTATAGTAAATAAGATAGCAACAGAAAGTAAGAAATATAACCTTAACTTATGCGCGGAAGCGCATAAGCTAAGGGATCTTTTGCAGGGCTCCCATCGTATAGAGTGTCCCATACCACTTATACGTTGGGGTGTCGGTTATCAAACAGCAAGAAGTAGCAAAAAGCACAAGAAATATAACCATTGATTTATAGGGATTACCCCTATAGACCAAGGGGTCGTTTTGCAGGGCCTATCGTATAAAACGTCCCATACCATTTTATACGTTAGGTGGCATGTTTATGCTATGATACACAATTATGCTATGAAATGCACAAGCAAGTGCAACACACCCACACGACTCTATGCGCACAGACCTTTAGTTCCCCCTGTTCGGGCAGCTAGCTTCACCCCCAGGAACCTCCATTGTGGCAAACGGAGACAGTGAGTCGGGCCCCCCACTCCTAGGCGGGTAACCACACTACCAGGCCTAGCCCTTCCGTACGCCCCTAGAAGAACACAACCTAGAGTATCCGCGTACTTGTGCTGGCTGTACACACCAGGCTTTTCGCCGAGTCAACGTACCGCTGTCGGTGTGATCGATCGCCTAGTACCGATGACCCACCACTTTTATGCACATGCAATCATGACAATTATATTTGTACAAGTTCTCATATTACCGAGCCTCCAGCTCTCTAGGCTACCAAGCATATACCAAGTCCCCGAGCATCCCGCTCCCTGGACTTCCCAATTACAAACCAACCGCCATCACAACTAGTAGGCCCTTAGACCACGGACCTACTCTACCCATTCCATGCCATTTCTTCTTCCTAAGTGTACAAGTGTAGGTGTGAGGTACAACTATTATTAGGGTTACTCTTGATCATTTTATTCCTAAGATTTAAGGTTAACCTTGGACTTCCCGAGGGTTACCCGGTGAAGGGCTCGCAGCGGTACTAGGAGCTATGATGGGGTGAATCCCAAAACTCCCTTTCCAAGGCACTTATTATACTTGATTGGTTCCCTTAACCATTCCCTTCTCACGTTACAGTGGGTCATTCCTAGGGTGGCTTTGACTCTTCCTCTTCTCGGGGAGGACGGTCTTCCGTCAAACCCGAACACTACCTATAGCTAGTCAACCTCACCCCCTACCCATCCCAACTACCAATAATGAACTTGATTTAACTCATCCTGTCCAAACCAGCAAACTATCAAAATTCCATCTCCAAGTTCATTACCCACTCTAGCTCAGCTTCTGTAGTTTTACTAAACGCAAACCGTCCTAATCTTTATGATGTATGCAAGGGGTGGTACTCCCAACTGTCTTCCAAATCCATATAATATTTACTGAAGGTCTACCATGACCTAATTAGTCTAAATCCAGAACATAATAATTTTCCTATTTCATTTGGCATTTAATTTATTTATTCTAAGATTCCAAATGCCCTAGTATGAACATGAAATGCACTAATGAGCCAACAATAAATCATCATAAAATCAGTAAAACTCCTATAAGGCATTTAAACAGCAATTCCAAGTTTTGAGAAATTTCAGAGATGTTTATGCCTATATTTCCTAATTTACCATTTTAGGCCACTTTTACTATTTCATGAAGGAAGTACTGTAAATATTTATCAAAAAATCCCAAGAAAATTATATAAGTTATATAGTGACCTAAAACCATCATAAACCAAGTACCATAATTTTTCTCCATCATTTGAACTCTGAATTTATTTTAAAGTAAGATACTAATTTTCATAACTTAATGAAGGAGGTACTGTTTTTATCCATTTAAAATTCCAGATAAAATTACTAGGTAAATATCATAATTTTAAACACCCACTGATCAAATTTCATAATTTTCCAATCAATGATTGGGCACTATTTGTATTTTTGACTGTATATCACATTTAGCACATTAAAGAATAAAGTACCCAAAATAATCAGATAAAATTTCCAAGAAAATTACATAAGGAGTATCATGCTATAATATGCACTAATCCAAGATTTCATAACATTCCAGTGAACATAAATTCCAGAATCATCAAAACAAATACCTAGGGCACAATTAGAGTTGTAAACAAAGTACTGTATAAATTTGCCCAAAAATCTCCACAAAATTATATTATGTCTACTTGGACCATAACATCACTCTACCCAAATTTTACTAGATTTGTAGTTCACTTGATAGCTTAATAATTCAAATAAAGGTTGGTGACCTAAATTAGGGTTAGGGTTTGAGGTGGGCTAAATGTCTCCAAATACCATAATATTTTCACCAGAGGACTTAAATAGCTCTATGGTCCTCTCCACTAAATTTCAAGTCAGTCTAAGGTCATTTGACCCCATGACCTTCACAACCCTACAAATCCCCATTAAGGTACCTACCCTAGGGTTCTAGGGCTACCCTACACCAAACCACTCCAAACTCCCTT
The DNA here is from genome assembly GCA_039513925.1 of Platanthera zijinensis. Taxonomy (NCBI): domain Eukaryota; kingdom Viridiplantae; phylum Streptophyta; class Magnoliopsida; order Asparagales; family Orchidaceae; genus Platanthera; species Platanthera zijinensis. Next base: position 153,103,182 of record CM077089.1, read on the forward strand.
GGAGGGTGTGTCATGCCCAAAAAGGTCAGTGACCAAAATATCAGCCCCTATTGAGGCGATATGGCCACTCAAATACTAAGGGGGTGTTTGATCCTAAATTATCCTATAAGGATCATCCTAGGGTTGGACACAACCCTATTCAGAACATCTCCAAATGAGATGAAATTTTTACTAGAACCCTATGTTACACCCAGGGACCACTCATCAAAATTTGGGAGGGTTTGAAAGTCATTTAGCTATCTAATTAAATTATGCTAGGATTATTAAATTTTTTTAAAAACTATAGAAAAACATTCTCCAAAAATTCTCATTTTTGGATAGCACCTAGATATAGGTAAGATTCGGCCACACCCCAAATTTCAAGTCGTTTTGATGACTGGATTGGAGAGGGGAATTTTTCTAAGGTTAAGACAGCCCTATGGATAGACCTCACCAAAAAGTGTGCTGTGGTCTAACCAGGACTCCAAATCGAGTGAAATCAATTTTGAATAAACTTAGACTTCAAGGGCTACATTTTATATGTTGACCATTTTTCCTTTAGGAGCCTTTAGGTATTTTTCCCAAATTATTTAATGTGACAGATATTTTCATTCAGAAATTGTTTTAAAATAGAATCTAATTTCATGGCACCGTTCATCTTCTTCTACAGCCCGAAACCAGAGCCCTGAAAACTGATTTTCCTGTAGCTTTTCCAAAGCTATTTCCCGGCCATCCAGCCATCTTCCTGGCCGGCCACCACCACCACCACCTTTGTTGAGGTGAGGGCTATCGTCGGGCGGCGGTACGGCCGCCGGAGAGGCGGTTTCCGGGGAACCCGCCACCATGAAATTTTGGAAAAACATGGAAACGCTCACCCGATCCGGCTCTTTTGTGCCCGATATCTCTCCTAATGAATTCTAAGACCTGTCCATAGAAGAAAGAGTAGAGGAGGACCTTATTCGCGGTTTGGAGGCGAGATGGACGTCGGACTGTCATGGCGCAGTGGTGGCGTCGTCGGAATTCTTCTACAGCAAGGTATGAGGCTCGAAGCTTCAGGTAAGGGTGGAAACTCCATCTCTGAGTCTAGGGGGCCCTTTTAAAGGGAAGAAAGGAGGGAGGGGAAAGGTTGAAACATTCATGGCGATTAATATTTCTGTTAATAACGTTTCGGTTATGATGCAGGGAATGGGAAAAGGTGGAAGACGAATTGGCTGATCCAGGTGGCGGTTTTCTATTGGACCTCATTTCCTTATTTTATTAACTAATTAGGGACTGAAACGGCCCATAAATATTCCTGCTGTTCATTCCATAATCAGAATTGATTAAGACGTCGGTTACCGAAATTTAAAATCTGGCTGACGTTTCGGCCTTGGTCACGGGCGTGACACATAGGTCACGGGCATGACAGGCCCGAATGGCCAGTTCTGGGTTCGACGATCGTCGGACTGAGATCGACGATCGTCGAAGGGTGGTCATGCCCTAGGTCACGGGCGTGACACATGGGTCACGGGCGTGACAAGCCCGGGTGAACAATTCTGGGTTTGACGACCGTCGAACTGAGGTCGACGATCGTCGAAGGGTGGTCACGCCCTAGGTCACGGGCGTGACACATGGGTCACGGGCGTGACAGGGTCATGAGGCAAATTCCGCGCTCGGCGCTGAGATCAACGATCGCCGAAGGGGGTCACGCCCTTGGTCACGGGCGTGACACCTGGGTCACGGGCGTGACAGGGCCGGGTTGAAAATTCTGCGCCCGACGATCGTCTCCCTAAGATCGATGATCGTCGAAGGAGTCACGCCCTAGGTCACGGGCGTGACACCTGGGTCACGGGCGTGACAGGGCCGGTCACGGGCGTGACCAACCCGTGACCCGAAATCTTGGTCGATTTAATTCAATTTTTTGGGCTTCCTAGGATTCTGTCATAACCAACTGACTCCTAGGGGTCTAGCCGGAAATGGGATGTTACAAATCCCAATAAACAAAACAAAGATTTCGTCCCCGAAATCAAGGTTAATCCTACGGGACTCTAATCGGGAAAAGAAGCTTGTAACATCCCATGAGAATTGAAAGATTACATATCTACGTTAGGTTTACTGTGTGCAGTTTTGATTCCAAAACCAGTTCGTCCAATTGATATGGTGTATATCCCAATAAACAAAGGATTAGCCCCTATGCTTGAAATTTCGGTCTTATTGGTTTAAAATAGGAACGCACATTGATTGTCCAGAGGGGTTGTGAGGTATACCTGACTGAAAAGTCCCGGTTATTTTTGCCGCATCACGTCTTGTGGCTCCCATGTACACTCCTCCTGCCCATGATTGTTCCACTGAACCTTGACTAATGGAACCTTCTTCCGTTGCAAGACCCGCACTGCCATGTCTTCGATCCCGATCGGCTCCAAATGAACTGACCGGTCAGAAGCTACCGGTCCATCGGTGGTAAAAATCTGCTGCTCCGGGCACAGTAAAGCCCTCCTAAGCGAAGAAACGTGGAATACGCCATGCAGAGATGCCAGCTCTGGTGGCAACTCCAGCCTGTAAGCTAGGGCCCCGATCCGCTGCTGGATCCTGTAAGGGCCCATATACTTAGGGCTGAGCTTCCTCCTCCGACCACGCACCTGTGAAACTCCATGCATGGGCCGAATCTTCAAAACACTCGGTCCCCCACCTGATATCCACCTGACGATATTGGATGTCATAATACTTAGTCTGTCTGCTCTGCGCTTCTAATATCCTGTCTCCGATTGGTCTCATCTGAGCCTCGGCGTCTTCGACAAAATCCGATCCCAATGCCTTCGGATCCTCGTCTTGAATCCAAGAGAGCAGGGTCCTTCATCTCCTTCCATACGAGGCTTCGTAAGGCGCCATCATGATCCGGGACTGGTAGCTGTTGTTATAGGAGAGCTTGATCAAGTGTAGGAGCTTCTCCCATGGTTCCCCGTGGCCCAAAATGTATAGCCTCAGAAGGTCTTCCAGCGTCCTATCGGGGGAGTCCATGAATAAAATCCATCGCGATGTCCTCAAATTTCCACTCCGGGGGTACATCATCCTTCTGATGATACAACCTAGCGATTAAATCTTTAACTTCTCAGATATCCCGAATCCTGTTACCCGTCGCCTAATTTCATGTGATAATAGTTAATTCTCGTAATTATTCCGTCTTATTACCATGTTATTATCTTGGTAACGCTACGGGTAATCATTCCAACCATGTTTGTTACGCCATTTTCCCTAAACTAGGTCCAAGGGAACCCAAGCCAATACTAGTTTGCCCAATAAACAAAAGTTTAGCCCCCAATAAACAAAAGATCAGCCCCTACCTATCTTGGGCTAAGTATCTTGACATTACCCTGTTATATCTGTCCTAGCTGGGTGCACAATCCCTAGGGCATCAATCTTCGACTTGGGATTCCACCCTGAAACTCGTTAATATACTCCATACTTTAAACTCTCTGAGTCGCATCCATGGCAACCTTATCCGGGTCAAAATATTCCCAATCCCAAATGGGTATCTTCTGAACTCGAATTCCTATCCGACCCTCAGTGTTTGTCTCGGTGGTTGCCTCCAGGTAATTTTATTACCGGTATTGAGGGTTAAGTCTACTTGTCTTTTACCATTCTGCTAATGTATTATTGGTCTCAATTCTCCTTAAAGTAGTCTACCGCTTTGAGTAATCCTTGATTGGGATAGTAGGGACACCTGAGTTTACGTCTTAGGTAGTCATCCTCGTGCTAAACTCCTCCTTTATTCTTATTGGGTATCTCCGCACCTTAACCAAGTTCATACCCATGGTCTATTTTGAACCAGGGCACACTAAAAGTGGTCATGGTTAGTAGTGAGTCCTAATGGGCTGGGTCTAACTCGTAGACTAGAGAATTATGTGAAATGTTCTTTACAGCCAGAGGTGTTCCCTGCTGGGGCAGGGTAGGTCACAGGCTACAAAGAAGGATTCCAATTAATGATGAAGTGGACTTTTACATGTGATTTCCCTTATGGGCACACCACTGCTTCCGCTGCTTAGTTTGTCCCCAAACTAAACTCGAGCGGGGGTGACCCAGGGTTAGTGGACTGCTACTTTTCCGATCGAGGTTTCCCTCTGATACCACTTGTAAGACCCCCCTTTTTTCTTTTTAAACCCCCGGGGTCTTAGCCCAGAACTGCCGCTTTGCGGTGACACCGACTCACGAGAAGGCCGCAGCTACAAAACGCCAATTCTGCCGGCCCTTTTAGATCGCAGAATAGTAGCATAATGAAGTAAAAGCAAGTCCACAAAACCACATGTACATAAATAAATCTCCACGAAGGGAGTGTCCACAATAATAATATATCAGAGTACAAAGGAGGGCTTGTGCCCAGTACATGTAATCCTCACTACAAGTCACTCGCGGAAGCAAAACTAAAACAAAGCGTCACCGTAACTGTCATTGAACCGAGAGCACCCAAGCTAGACTGGCTCATCTCCACCGACTCTGTACTCCGTTGTTGCTGCATCTCTAGGTGCTTCTTCCTTTTCGGCCTGTCGTCGCCGCCTCGCGATCCACGTCTGCGTCTACGTCTTCGGCCTCCTGGTTGCTGAGCTGGTGTGCTCCCACCCATCAAGGGGCATTTGACCCGTGTATGTCCCGGCTGGTGACAATGGTAACACGGTCGCGGGGTTAATTCTGCCAGAAGCTGCAGAACCCGTGACCCTTCCATATGGTACACCTAAAATGTTGTGGTTCGAAAACCGTTAGTCATAAAGACTAAGCCCTATCATCCCCCTACCCCTTCCCCCATGGCTCCTAGGTACCGAGCGGAGAGGAAGAAAGGGAAGAATATGAAGGTGGAGAGTAAGTCAAATAAACAGGTGACAGCGGGCCTATGCTAGCAATTCTATAGTAAATAAGATAGCAACAGAAAGTAAGAAATATAACCTTAACTTATGCGCGGAAGCGCATAAGCTAAGGGATCTTTTGTAGGGCTCCCATCGTATAGAGTGTCCCATACCACTTATACGTTGGGGTGTCGGTTATCAAACAGCAAGAAGTAGCAAAAAGCACAAGAAATATAACCATTGATTTATAGGGATTACCCCTATAGACCAAGGGGTCGTTTTGCAGGGCCTATCGTATAAAACGTCCCATACCATTTTATACGTTAGGTGGCATGTTTATGCTATGATACACAATTATGCTATGAAATGCACAAGCAAGTGCAACACACCCACACGACTCTATGCGCACAGACCTTTAGTTCCCCCTGTTCGGGCAGCTAGCTTCACCCCCAGGAACCTCCGTTGTGGCAAACGGAGACAGTGAGTCGGGCCCCCCACTCCTAGGCGGGTAACCACACTACCAGGCCTAGCCCTTCCGTACGCCCCTAGAAGAACACAACCTAGAGTATCCGCGTACTTGTGCTGACTGTACACACCAGGCTTTTCGCCGAGTCAACGTACCGCTGTCGGTGTGATCGATCGCCTAGTACCGATGACCCACCACTTTTATGCACATGCAATCATGACAATTATATTTGTACAAGTTCTCATATTACCGAGCCTCTAGCTCTCTAGGCTACCAAGCATATACCAAGTCCCCGAGCATCCTGCTCCCTGGACTTCCCAATTACAAACCAACCGCCATCACAACTAGTAGGCCCTTAGACCACGGACCTACTCTACCCATTCCATGCCATTTCTTCTTCCTAAGTGTACAAGTGTAGGTGTGAGGTACAACTATTATTAGGGTTACTCTTGATCATTTTATTCCTAAGATTTAAGGTTAACCTTGGACTTCCCGAGGGTTACCCGGTGAAGGGCTCGCAGCGGTACTAGGAGCTATGATGGGGTGAATCCCAAAACTCCCTTTCCAAGGCACTTATTATACTTGATTGGTTCCCTTAACCCATTCTCTTCTCACATTACAGTGGGCCATTCCTAGGGTGGCTTTGACTCTTCCTCTTCTCGGGGAGGACGGTCTTCCGTCAAACCCGAACACTACCTATAGCTAGTCAACCTCACCCCCTACCCATCCCAACTACCAATAATGAACTTGATTTAACTCATCCAGTCCAAACCAGCAAACTATCAAAATTCCATCTCCAAGTTCATTACCCACTCTAGCTCAGCTTCTGTAGTTTTACTAAACGCAAACCGTCCTAATCTTTATGATGTATGCAAGGGGTGGTACTCCCAACTGTCTTCCAAATCCCATATAATATTTACTGAAGGTCTACCATGACCTAATTAGTCTAAATCCAGAACATAATAATTTTCCTATTTCATTTGACATTTAATTTATTTATTCTAAGATTCCAAATGCCCTAGTATGAACATGAAATGCACTAATGAGCCAACAATAAATCATCATAAAATCAGTAAAACTCCTATAAGGCATTTAAATAGCAATTACAAGTTTTGAGAAATTTCAGAGATGTTTATGCCTATATTTCCTAATTTACCATTTTAGGCCACTTTTACTATTTCATGAAGGAAGTACTGTAAATATTTATCCAAAAATCCCAAGAAAATTATATAAGTTATATAGTGACCTAAAACTATCATAAACCAAGTACCATAATTTTTCTCCATCATTTGAACTCTGAATTTATTTTAAAGTAAGATACTAATTTTCATAACTTAATGAAGGAGGTACTGTTTTTATCCATCTAAAATTCTAGAGAAAATTACTAGGTGACTATCATAATTTGAAACACCCACTGATCAAATTTCATAATTTTACAATCAATGATTGGACACTATTTGTATTTTTTACTGTATATCACATTTAGCACATTAAAGAATAAAGTACTCAAAATAATCAGATAAAATTTCCAAGAAAATTACATAAGGAGTATCATGCTATAATATGCACTAATCCAAGATTTCATAACATTTCAATGAACATAAATTCCAGAATCATCAAAACAAATACCTAGGGCACAATTAGAGTTGTAAACAAAGTACTGTATAAATTTGCCCAAAAATCTCCACAAAATTATATTATGTCTACTTGGACCATAACATCACTCTACCCAAATTTTACTAGATTTGTAGTTCACTTGATAGCTTAATAATTCAAATAAAGGTTGGTGACCTAAATTAGGGTTAGGGTTTGAGGTGGGCTAAATGTCTCCAAATACCATAATATTTTCACCAGAGGACTTAAATAGCTCTATGGTCCTCTACACTAAATTTCAAGTCAGTCTAAGGTCATTTGACCCCATGACCTTCACAACCCTACAAATCCCCATTAAGGTACCTACCCTAGGGTTCTAGGGCTACCCTACACCAAACCACTCCAAACTCCCTTGGAGGGTGTGTCATGCCCAAAAAGGTCAGTGACCAAAATATCAGCCCCTGTTGAGGCGATATGGCCACTCAAATACTAAGGGGGTGTTTGATCCTAAATTATCCTATAAGGATCATCCTAGGGTTGGACACAACCCTATTCAGAACATCTCCAAATGAGATGAAATTTTTACTAGAACCTTATGTTACACCCAGGGACCACTCACCAAAATTTGGGAGGGTTTGAAAGTCATTTAGCTATCTAATTAAATTATGCTAGGATTATTAAATTTTTCTAAAAACTATAGAAAAACATTCTCCAAAAATTCTCATTTTTGGATAGCACCTAGATATAGGTAAGATTCAGCCACACCCCAAATTTCAAGTCATTTTGATGACTGGATTGGAGAGGGGAATTTTTCTAAGGTTAAGACAGCCCTATGGATAGACCTCACCAAAAGTGTGCTGTGGTCTAACCAGGACTCCAAATCGAGTGAAATCAATTTTGAATTAACGTAGACTTCAAGGGATACATTTTATATGTTGACCCTTTTTCCTTTAGGAGCCTCTAGGTATTTTTCCCAAATTATTTAAAGTGACAGATATTTTCATTCAGAAATTGTTTTAAAATAGAATCTAATTTCATGACACTGTTCATCTTCTTCTACAGCCCGAAACCAGAGCCCTGAAAACTGATTTTCCTGTAGCTTTTCCAAAGCTATTTCCCGGCCATCCAGCCATCTCCCTGGCCGGCCACCACCACCACCACCTCTGTTGAGGTGAGGGCTATCGTCGGGCGGCGGCACGGCCGCCGGAGAGGCGGTTTCCGGGGAACCCGCCACCATGAAATTTTGGAAAAACATGGAAACGCTCACCCGATACGGCTCTTTTGAGCCCGATATCTCTCCTAATGAATTCTAAGACCTGTCCATAGAAGAAAGAGTAGAGGAGGACCTTATTCGCGGTTTGGAGGCGAGATGGACGTCGGACTGTCATGGCGCAGTGGTGGCGTCGTCGGAATTCTTCTACAGCAAGGTAGGAGGCTCGAAGCTTCAAGTAAGGGTAGAAACTCCATCTCTGAGTCTAGGGGGCCCTTTTAAAGGGAAGAAAGGAGGGAGGGGAAAGGTTGAAACATTCATGGCGATTAATATTTCTGTTAATAACGTTTCGGTTATGATGTAGTGAAGGGGAAAAGGTGGAAGACGAATTGGCTGATCCAGGTGGCGGTTTTCTATTGGACCTCATTTCCTTATTTTATTAACTAATTAGGGACTGAAACGGCCCATAAATATTCCTGCTGTTCATTCCATAATCAGAATTGATTAAGACGTCGGTTACCGAAATTTAAAATCTGGCTGACGTTTCGGCCTTGGTCACGGGCGTGACACATAGGTCACGGGCGTGATAGGCCCGAATGGCCAGTTCTGGGTTCGACGATCGTCGGACTGAGATCGACGATCGTCGAAGGGTGGTCACGCCCTAGGTCACGGGCATGACACATGGGTCACGGGCGTGACAAGCCCGGGTGAACAATTCTGGGTTTGACGACCGTCGAACTGAGGTCGACGATCGTCGAAGGGTGGTCACGCCCTAGGTCACGGGCGTGACACATGGGTCCCTGGCGTGACAGGGTCATGAGGAAAATTCCGCGCTCGGCGATCGTCGCGCTGAGATCAACGATCGCCGAAGGGGGTCACGCCCTTGGTCACGGGCGTGGCACCTGGGTCACAGGCGTGACAGGGCCGGGTTGAAAATTCTGCGCCCGACGATCGTCTCCCTAAGATCGACGATCGTCGAAGGAGTCACGCCCTAGGTCACGGGCGTGACACCTGGGTCACGGGCGTGACAGGGCCGGTCACGGGCGTGACCAACCCGTGACCCGAAATCTTGGTCGATTTATTTCAATTTTTTGGGCTTCCTAGGGTTCTGTCACAACCAACCGACTCCTAGGGGTCTAGCCAGAAATGGGATGTTACAGAGAGAGGGGAGATCAAGGAAGGAAGAAGGAGAAGACATCCGGCTGCCGGAGGAGCTTCAACGATCCGAATCGAGATCCGAGTTCAGATTTTTGGAGGCGAGAGCTTTGCGGTGCTTACTATCCGGCTAGATTTCCATGGCTCTAAAGCGTTCGTCCAAGGTAATGATCTCCTTCTTGGACAAGTGAAGTCCTCCTTTATACATGTGCATGAAATCCTCCACCAAGAGGTGAAAAGCGTAAGCGATTCCAGCGGGTTGATAGTTGATATCCCCAGTTGAGTCTGCATCTAGATCCGGAAATGAATAGTACGGAATAAGCATGCTGTGTGAAGCTCATCCAGACGGTTAGTCTGGATTATTGATGTTGCATATTACGAACCGGAGAAGACTCTGTGTATGAAACGAGTAATTGGAGCTTGTGTGTTGTGCCTGTGAATGGTAGTAATATGAAGTACTGAAGTGGAATTCCAGGAAAGTGTCCCCGTGATTGTTGTGTCGTATGCCATTTTTGAGTGAGTTTGGGTGCAGAAAGTGAGTTCTGTTGAACCCGCCAAACGACCGCGAGGAACGCTGGCATTATCTCCCCTTTTTGGATTGTGAAGTCAGTCCTTGGTGGACAGTGTGGCTATTGTGAGCTGCGAGCTCTTAAAAAAGCTTCGTGCCGAACAGGAAAGGTGAAACCGACCCGCGCCTTTAAATTGGCCATGAGTACTTCGGTATTCGATGATGACATGACGACTTGAGCAACGGGGGGTGGCTGATATATATGTACCTGGGTTATGTCCGTCCGACTGGTAGACCTGGTTATTGGTCTCGTTGGAGCGCATAATGAGAGTCTTAGGCCTGCGCGCCGTTAAGACTAATTGCTCAATACCGTTGGTTTTCGGACCATGAACGGTGGTGGGACCCTGGTTCGCTGGTACACCAAGAATGTGCCCAGAGTGCACGGATCTTCGGGCCGCGTGGCTGACGCAATGGTTATGAATCATTGTCCGTAAACGGCTAACATCACCCACGGAACTTTATTCATTTTTATGTTTTCTTTTCTTAGTGACAGTCACAACCGCTGTCATGTCAAACATACATTCTATGATAATGACGTTTTGTCCAAACTCAGAGGAGCAAAAAAAACAGTGCCAAATGAGTCCTAAAGGTAATCTCTTCTTCATAAATCATCTGTAAACTATCTTTTTTTGTTAAGAATGGCTGGATGGGAACCATAGGATATTGTATTTGTCTTTAAATTTGACATAGATTTGCGTGGTTCTTCATTTTAGTGTGTTTATGTTTATTTTGTGTTTAGGGTTTAGCCCTTTTTGGTTTGGATGGTGAATTTTATTAACATATCTTCTCCATGCTAAAACATCTCGTTTGTCTTTGTTGTTGATTCGCGTTTGACTGTTTGCGTGTTCGACTCACTCTCGAGCTAAGACGATCTGATTCTCTGGACCGGGCAAAAACCGAGTCATGATCCACAACAAGATTCATGAACAATAAATTTGCAAATGTAACATATTAGTTAATTTCATATTATGGTTATTTATCAGAACCTCCCCTCTAAAAGTTTGTAAAGTTAAAGGCCGTGCCCCTCTAATTTGTGAAATCACAAAAACCTCTCCTGTAATTTTACATTTCATAACATCCATGCACAAAAAGATCCCCTTGAAAATTTAGTCCAACGAGCTTTTGCTTACAAGTTGATTTGAGTGATAAGTGTTGCCGTTGAGACTTGTAATTTCAATTTCGTGTTAAAATAATTTCCTCCTAAGTGTGAAAGAGGTTATCCAACTTTGATGTGTTTCATGACAAGTATGAAAAGGGTTAGCCGTCTTTGACTTGGAATTCAACATGTGCTCTTAAAGGAAGCTTCTAGGAAATTATCCAAAGGAAGTTTCATGACATGTGTTTTTGACCAAGGGAAGCTTCATGGAAGCTTCATCCACATGTCATCTACCACACCTACCTCCTTGATTTTGGACCAATAAATAGGGATGAAGGAGGAGGGGTAAAGCATCCACTTCTCTCCAAACTCAAGCATTGAAAGATTTCTAGAGAGGCCTTTGCGGTAATCGTCTTAGTTTGGGAGAGCTTTTAGACGTTGTTGTACGACGTTGACAAGGAGTACTTCGCCTACACGGATTGGATCTGGAGCAGATATTGGCAAGGATTCGAAGAGGCATCTTGGAGAGGATTTGTGTAATCTGTCTCATCCGCCGGTCGGTAACTTGCAATTTTTCTGTTACTATTTATTGTATTGTGTAGTGTGAAGCTGGTGAAGATCCTTTGTGGATCGGTGGAGGGAAAGCCTGTAATCCGTGCGTGTGTTTTTCACACACTTTTAGTGGAGGCTTTTCGGGTTGGACTCCGATCGTCCCGTGGTTTTTCACCCAATTGGGTTTTTCCACGTTAAAATCTCTGTGTGCTTTTATTCTTTTTGCATTGTGTTATTTTGTTGCGATGGCATACCGCTCAATGCGGTCGCGCAGGTTGCTCGCCTAAAATTTAAAATAGGTGCTCTGGTCGGGATTGATTGCTCGCATTCCCAACAAGTGGTATCAGAGCCAGGTTCGTGATCGAGCAAGTTCAGTGACAGAGCAGTTACCGGGCTGACCTTTGGGGTTTCAGGACGAGTCGATCGGGATCTCGGGTGTGCAATTGGGAGTGGTAGTTTACGACCATTGGCCCGCTGGCTATCCTCTCCAGTTGCATACTTTGAGATAGTCGACTCAAAGATCAGTGGTCGGTCCGGCCAGTTGGCAGAGCGAGATGGAGTCCACATCAGGTTCTGGTTCAGATCAGATGGTAAAGTTGAATGGTGCCAATTATCACCAGTGGCATCTACTGATGGAGGATCTTATCTATGTAAAGGGTTGGCATGCTCCTATCTTTGAGGAAATGCCTAAAGATTCGGATCCGGCTAAATGGAAGGTGGAACATCGGAAGCTATGTGGGTTTATCAGACGGTTCGTGGAGCCGAACGTCTACAACCATGTGGCTAGCATCAATGATGCAAAGGATCTGTGGAAGACTCTCGAGACCTTGTATGCCAAGAGCACGGGCATAAACAAGTTATATTTGCTGAAGAAGCTTAGAGAGTTCAGATATCGCGAGGGCTCACCTATTTTGGATCATGTCAACGAGTTCCAAGGGATTATTGATCGTCTGACTGCCATGAAGGTGACAAGAAAAACTGAATTGAAGATGAGGTGAATGCATTAGCAACGAAAATTTTTGGCTACTCAATTTGTTGTCATTTTTTCCTTCCAGACTCTTGGGAATTTTTTAAATATTTAGATTTTTGCATTAAATTTCTTTTGTCAGAATATTTATAAAATGACGTGACTCTATCTTGCAAAATTATCCTTTCCCATAAAACTCTGATCAATTCTTCCCCCCAGGGGATTGTTTCCATGGAGATCGCCAAGAGCGGGATCTTGAATGAGGAGGTGAGACGAAAGTCTCAGGGGACTTCAGGCTCTTCTTCACGAGCTGACGTTCTCTTTACTGAAACCAGGGGGAGAGGAAGGAGTAAGAGCCGAGGAAGGAAGGAGGACAGGAGTCAGAGTAGGGGCAAGTCGAAGTCACGTTATCAGAACGTGGAATGCCACTACTGCCATAAGAAGGGGCACATCAAGAAATTCTGTTATTCGTGGAAGAACGATCAGAAGAAGAATAGGATTACCACTGAGGGCAAAGATGAGGGTCACACGGCAGCCACCGTTTCGATTGAGGAGGACGACGTCATTATTATTGGCGACGACGTCACGGCTGCACTCTCGTGTGACGATCGATGCTGGATCGTTGACTCTGGAGCTTCTGCACATGTCTCCCACAACAGGGAGCTATTTGCCACTTACACCACTCATGACTGTGGGGTGTTAAGGATAGGCAATGGGGATACGTCCAAGGTACTTGGGCGTGGAGACATGTACTTGAAGACGAGTACTGGAGCCCTACTAGTTCTGAGGGATGTGCGACATGTACCAGACATCCGCTTCAATCTGATATCTGTTGGCAGACTTGGAGATGAAGGACACCTGAGTGTCTTTGGAGGAGATTTCTGGAAGCTGATCCGGGGATCACTTGTGATGGCCAGGGGTTACAGAGATTCTGGCTTGTACTACATGGAGGGGAGGCCTGAAGCTGCTCAGGCCAACTCCGTCAGGGATGAGACATCCACTTCCTTATGGCACAGGAGGCTGGCACACATTAGCCAGAAGGGATTGAGATGCCTGGCGAAGAAGAAGTTGATCAGTGACATTTCTGATGTTCACTTGGAGAGGTGTGACCACTGCATGGCTGGGAAACAAAACCGGGTCTCATTCCACAGCCACACATCCACTAGGAGATCGGAGCCATTGGAGCTTGTTCACACTGATGTGTGCGGACCACTGAAGGTCCAGACTAGAGGAGGAGCATCATACTTCGTCACTTTCATTGACGACCATTCGAGGAAGCTTTGGGTCTATGCCATCAAGACCAAAGATCAGGTACTCGATACTTTCAGGAGATTTCACGCTGAGGTGGAGAGACAGTCTGGGAAAAGACTGAAGTCATTAGGTCCGACAACGGGGGAGAGTATATTGGTCCATTTGACGAGTACTGTAGGGACCATGGCATCCGTCATGAGAAGACCCCGCCCAAGACGCCACAGCTGAATGGCGTAGCTGAGAGGATGAATCGGACACTGATGGAGAGGATTCGATGCATGCTATCTGAGTCGAAGCTGTCAGGGATGTTCTGGGGCGAGGCTCTTCTCACTACAGCGCATGTCATCAACCTCTCGCCGAGTTCAGCTTTGCAGGAGGATGTTCCTGATAGGGTCTGGTATGGGAAAGACCCTTCTTACAGTCACTTGCGGGTATTTGGCTGCAAAGCCTTTGTACACGTCCCTAGGGACGAGAGATCGAAGCTGGATTCGAAGACCCGGCAGTGTATTTTCTTGGGGTACGGCTATAGTGGAGAGTTTGGGTACAGGTTCTTTGATCCAGTTGAGAAGAAGCTTGTACGTAGCCGTGACGCTGTGTTCTGTGAGGATCAGACTATTGGTGATCCTGAGGGGACTGTTGAGTTGGAGGTTGACTCTCGCACTGCTGCAGAGTCACCTATGGTTGGAGTTGATGATGCTGAGGAGACTGCCGAGCCCGCGCCTGCACATGGAGTTGATATACTTCCAGATCATGATATCACCACTAATGGTGATCCAGGAGTCGCTGAGGATATTACTGATGATGTGCCTGCACCGGCCCCTGAGCCGGCCTTACGGAGGTCAGATCGGGCCAGGCACCCGCCCGCTAGATATTCCGCCTCAGAATTCGTCTTGCTGACTGATGCGGGGGAGCCTGAGAGTTATGTCGAGGCTGTGGAGAGCACCGAGAAGCGTCAGTGGATGGATGCTATGCAGGATGAGATGCAGTCGCTGCAGAAGAACCACACTTATGACCTGGTGAGATTGCCTAAGGGCAAGAAGGCCTTGAAGAATCGATGGATCTTCAGGGTGAAGCAGGGTGATTCCTCCACATCTCCTAGATACAAGGCCAGGCTGGTGGTGAAGGGCTTTGGACAGCGACAGGGTGTTGACTTTGATGAGATCTTCTCGCCTGTGGTGAAGATGTCATCTATTCGGGTTGTACTTGGACTTGCTGCGAGACTTGATTTGGAGATAGAGCAGATGGATGTCAAGACCGCCTTTCTGCATGGCGATCTTGAGGAGGAGTTATACATGGAGCAGCCTGAGGGTTTCAGTGTCAAAGGGAAGGAAGGTCTGGTGTGTCGCTTGCAGAAGAGTCTATATGGCCTGAAGCAGGCCCCGCGACAATGGTATAAGAAGTTTGATTCCTTTATGGGGGAGATCGACTTCAGGAGGACCACCCTTGACCACTGCGTGTTCATCAAGCAGTATGCTTCAGAGGACTTCATCATTCTGCTGTTGTACGTGGACGATATGTTGATCGTCGGGAGGAACACTGCTCGCATTGCTGAGTTGAAGCGACAGTTGAGTTTCACCTTTGAGATGAAGGATCTGGGCGCTGCGAGGACAATTCTGGGTATGCACATTCGCAGAGACAGGGGAGCCAGATTTCTTTGGTTATCACAGGAGCGGTACATCCGCAAGGTGCTGCGGAGATTTGATATGGATCGGGCGAAGAAGGTGAGCGTGCCGCTTGCAGCTCACTTCAGGCTTACCGTTGATCACTGCCCCAGCACACACGAGGAGATCGAGGCGATGCAGAAGGTTCCGTATGCATCTGCAGTTGGGAGCCTCATGTATGCGATGGTGTGTACACGTCCAGACATTGCGCATGCTGTTGGGACCGTCAGTAGATTTCTCTCCAATCCTGGGAGAGAGCATTAGAGCGCAGTGAAGTGGATTCTGAGATACTTGCAGGGGACTTCAGATTTGACGTTGAGATTTGGAGACAGTGAGCCAGAGCTGCTGGGCTACACTGATGCTGACATGGCTGGAGATGTGGATTCTAGGAGATCGACATCGGGGTACATGATTCTGTTTGCAGGGGGAGCTGTCTCGTGGGCGTCGAGATTGCAGAAGTGCGTTGCACTATCCACCACGGAGGCTGAGTTCATTGCGGTTACTGAGGCTGGGAAGAAGTTGCTTTGGATGAAGAGATTCATCAAGGAGCTTGGATTCACTCAGGACCGATACACACTCCTGTGTGACAGTCAGAGCGCTATTCACCTGGGGAAGAACCCCACGTTTCACTCGAGGTCGAAGCACATCGACACTCGGTATCATTGGATACGAGATGTCCTGGAGCAGAAAGAGCTTGATCTTCAGAAGGTGCACACTGATGACAATGGGGCAGACATGCTGACCAAGACCGTGCCAAGGGGGAAGTTAGAGCATTGCGTTAGGATCGCCGGCATGGCGGTTCTCTCCACATAAAGCAAAGGGGAGAATAATTTGTTGGGTACAGTTCCCGTCCTTTGTGGAAAAAGCTGTTGAGTTCGAGTCTCATTAACTCGAATTTGGTGCTGCTGATCGAAAGTGGAGACATATTGATGGAGGACATGGACAGAGGCAAATTAAAGACTCTGGGGAAGATTGCCAGAATGACAGAATTTCTTCACTTAGTCGAAAAGGGGGAGATTTGTTAAGATAATTTCCTCCTAAGTGTGAAAGAGGTTATCCAACTTTGATGTGTTTCATGACAAGTATGAAAAGGGTTAGCCGTCTTTGACTTGAAATTCAACATGTGCTCTTAAAGGAAGCTTCTAGGAAATTGTCCAAAGGAAGTTTCATGACATGTGTTTTTGACCAAGGGAAGCTTCATGGAAGCTTCATCCACATGTCATCTACCACACCTACCTCCTTGATTTTGGCCCTATAAATAGGGATGAAGGAGGAGGGGTAAAGCATCCACTTCTCTCCAAACTCAAGCATTGAAAGATTTCTAGAGAGGCCTTTGCGGCAATCGTCTTAGTTTGGGAGAGCTTTTAGACGTTGTTGTACGACGTTGACAAGGAGTACTTCGCCTACACTGATTGGATCTGGAGCAGATATTGGCAAGGATTCGAAGAGGCATCTTGGAGAGGATTTGTGTAATCTGTCTCATCCGCGGTCGGTAACTTGCAATTTTTCTGTTACTATTTATTGTATTGTGTAGTGTGAAGCTGGTGAAGATCCTTTGTGGATCGGTGGAGGGAAAGCCTGTAATCCGTGCGTGTGTTTTTCACACACTTTTAGTGGAGGCTTTTCGGGTTGGACTCCGATCGTCCCGTGGTTTTTCACCCAATTGGGTTTTCCACGTTAAAATCTCTGTGTGCTTTTATTCTTTTTGCATTGTGTTATTTTGTTGCGATGGCATACCGCTCAATACGGTCCGCGCAGGTTGCTCGCCTAAAATTTAAAATAGGTGCTCTGGTCGGAATTGATTGCTCGCATTCCCAACATTTCGAAGTTGGAAAAAAAAATCTTGTGATCCCTTTGTTTGATCGAAATTTAGGCTTGCAAGTTTTGAGCTATTTCACTTCATTCTCATTGTTATGATATGGTATGTACTGAATTTATGTTGCCTCTAAGCTTTTGTATAATCACATTTTTTTACATCATTTTTTGTGTTATCCCTTTCATTGCTTGCAATCAAACTCTTTACTTGAGTGGCCGCTGAGCATTTTCGCCATTCAACTCAAGTGAAAACATGATGGTGCGAAATTAAAATATTTTGATGCATTAATATAATTTGATTGTCAATAGTAAAATTGAATGTGCTTTTAAGATTGCTCTTGATTTATTAGAAATAGTGTTTCGCTCAAATTTAGGGAATAATTTTTCGTTTGTGATTGTTAAGTATGTTATGACTAATATTCAATGTCACTTTTGTAATTGATTGTGGCTGTCACAAAGACAGTATAATTATGTGTTCTGTTTAAGGCTACGTTTGAAGCCACTTATCACAACTTATTTGTTACAGTGCGATTGGTCAAAAATGTCACTGTCATACCAAAATCTTATGTCTCAAATTAGTTTCTTTTTTGTAACATTTGTCATACCAAACATACATTCTATGACAATGACTTCTTTCTCCAACCTCACCGGAAGAAATAAGTTACGATAAGCCGCGCCAAACGCAGCTTATATAATATGCTTATATTATATAAGTTTGAATTTAGGGTTTAGTGTTTAGGATCTTATATAATATGCTTATATTGGATGTAATTTTATGTTTATATTATAGTCTCAAGTATAAATTACTCCATGTGTTATGATCATCGTGTCATATGATGCGAAAAAAGAGTGTCCGTTCATTCAGTTATTAGGCATCTCATTATCTACGGAGAGCATAAAGAGAAGAAAAGGTTCCGTCTTTCTCCAAAAGGGTCTATCCTGAAGTCATCAATTCCGCTTTAGGCTCCGTTTGGCACGGTGGTGGTAGTCAGGAACACGGGGTTAAATACTTAAATTGTCATTAGTTAACACCCACCTAAGAAACTTCATCCAATTTTATGCTCAAACGGATGATGTTTGTTAGTTGATCCTTAACGAATGACGGTTTAACCCATGCGTTTATGATCGCCAACACCGTGCCAAACGAAGCCTTAATCTCCTTTCTTTTTTTCACGTAGCGAATTTCAATACGATGAATTTATGTAAAAGTTTTTTTCCCAACGGTCGTATCGGCATGTTCGCTTGTTCTTACATTGAAAGATCATTGGGTGATTTTCCACATTGTCGTATAAGATGACTAATTCTCCTCATAATTGATTTAGAAAATGACATTTTGTTGGCCTTTAAAATTCAAATAAGACACGTTTAAAAAAGAAAATAGAAGCCAAGTCATAAGAAATTATGAGTTTATTTAAATTATGTCATTATCTCCTAAATAACCCCACTAGTTTAGAGCCAATTCATTTAAAGCTAGCATGGAAATATAATGTGTTGACTCGTTCAAACCATGACACCTTCCTCACGCGTTAAAAAGGGCACTTATATTGGCAACCCTCCTATGGCTATTGGCAGCCCGCCTATCTCTATTCTCTATTGTATTTGGGCTGCCAATAGCTATAGAAGGCTTGTCTATATAAATACCAAAGATTCATGCTTTTATAATATAAACGCATGGAGCCGCACTAATCTTGACGCATCGACATATATCTGCCCGGTCAATTCAAATAATCATCAAGACCAACCTCAAGTGTCACTAATCTCGACGTATGCAGACATCGATCCTACACATACTAATTCATTGGTTGTGTCGCAATCACGACAGTGCTTGGTTTCCAACTCTAATATGAATGACCAAAACACCCCAATACAATAGTATTTTTTTTGTTTCATGAATCTCTAGAAGGAAAACGTATTCAATTATCAACGTATCTACTCATATTCAACTGCCATTGTTTTGTCTAAAAGGAATGGAATCTTTCACAAATATGCAACCTTCAATCTAGTAGTGACTCCTCATATACCATACATTGTGTTGTTGTCTGTGCCATGGAATTATACTCATTATTTCATTCAAATATATATTTCTCAAGCCAAAGTATTACTATCTATAAATTTGACCCTTTTTTCGTAATAATGTTAAAAGATGATTCCAATAGAATAGGTTGTGATCTCGAACCTGCGCAAAAATATCTCTCTCTTATAGTATTATTATATTAAACAATGTATAAAGTTTAAATTTAATGTAATTTAAATATTCTCACAATAAAATTCATTTCAAAACCCAAAACAATATTAATTCTGAAAACCAATTGTTATATTATGTATATAACATATTTCGAATTCTTAAACACCCTTACAATACTTCAGTCCATTCACCTTTTAGTATTGGCAAATACAAGTACTTGCAACATTTTGAGAGTGAGTACCCCTTGGACACTCCGAGTATGAGCAAATATCCTTGTAACTCCGGATGGGCGAGTATGGGCGAGCACCCCTTGTAACTCGCGAGTAGATAGCACACCTTGTAACTCATTATTCGATTACACTCTTTAACTTGTAATTTTGAATCTACCCACCATTTAAATAACAAACATCTTTATTACTTCCTTCATTGTTCATACCTAAATAACCTCCCTAACTTTCAAAGACTCTAAAGTTATGCCTTTCGTACCTCCCAAGCCTTTTGTTGTCAATAATTTTCACTTTGTTAAATACTCAGAATAACTATTCCAATATTCTATCATACTTCAGCCACCAAACTTAGTTTCATCGTAGATTGTATTTCAAGGCTTTACTCAACAACAGCTAAGTCGGGATTTTTCTTCTTCAAATTATAAAATATTAAGTAACAACCCCAATGCCATTTTTTTTGAAAAAAATCACTACAAAAAAAATAAAAATAAAAAATAATAATTAAACAAATTTTTTTAACATGAACAAAAAAATTTTTTTAGCATTTTTGTAAATTAAAAAAGCAACCAAAAACATTTTCCACCACACATTTTTTAAAAAATCTTCACAAATATAATCACCATTTCTCTCTCTCGAATACAAAATAAATATTTGGGTCCATTTGCACACAAACACACACCTCAATTACGAATTCCATTTGCATTCATGAATACATCTTAAGTAAAGTGTCATTCTTTCTGAATCTTTCTCTATTTTGGACATTCCATAGGCAAGAATTCAGCAGAAACTTACCCTCCCTAGAGCTATTGAATAGTAGCTTTGTCTTAGAGTTCTCTTAGTCACCAATGTTGGACCCCAATTATCTATGACTAGAGAAATCTTTACTTTCAACCAAGAACAAGGATGCAAGATAGGGGGATATCGTTTTAGCAATAAATGTTTTTATCTTTCTTAAGTTCCATTTGGCACGGTGTGGCAGAGTAGTTTTAAAACGTTTACTTAAAAACGTCATTCTTATAAATCTCATAACATAGTCTGTCTAAAATATGTTTTGAAGTTATCGTAAAAAAAAATTTGACACATCATTTAACGCCTCATCTATGACCCATCATCTTGCAAAAGATATATTCACAGAATGGTCATAAGGGGGGGGACCCACCAAATCATGTGATTCGAAACTTAAAGGACTTGCAAATAAACACATACCAAAGAAACTATAACATCAGTTTATTGTATAAATTTAAGATTTCCTTCAAAATAAAGTTATTATCATAAATTTAACCGTCTTCCCCAATTCTATAAAAAAATAGATGATGAATTTTCATTTAAAAATCTAGCAAAACAAAATATTATAATTATCCCAAAATTTGATCTCCAAAATAGAAAATATTCGGAAAATGAGACGTTTAAATTTTTTTTTTCATCATTGATGAGAAATGTACTGAGATGTAACTTTTATATATAAAATTATTGTAAGATTGTTGCTTGGAACTCGAACTCCCGGTTCTACCGAATATTTTGTAAATCAATCCAATACGCTGAATTCATTTTGAATAACGACCTTCCTTGCCACGCCGCTAAGGAAAGTCACTTAGAACAAACTCACCACCGCTGTCACAAAACTTCAGCACCACGCTCTGCAGACCAACCAAACATAGTATCCTTACACCCCAAATAATCCTCCTATTCCTGAAGGTCATTTTTCCAATTCCATAAAGGACTTCTCGAAAGGGAACATTATCAATACCTGGTCACTCCTCCCTAAACACTCATTCTTTAAATTTTATTTAAATTTTCATTCATCATGAATTAATTGATGCAACCTTACATCATTTTATACTATTACAAACTACTTCTTATATTTTGCTTACTATTCACTTATATATTTGAACTTAACCACCTAAAATCACTCATCGTTGCACCAATTCTGTATGACATATCATCTGTCTAGCATTTGTGCAGTCAAACATGTTCAACCTCTAGGTGTTTTCTAAGCAATATAGTGTGTCTACATCCATAGCTTTGACGCTATAGATGGGGACCCTTTTATAGCTCAATTGTGTATGAGAAATATAAATACTTTACAAAGTACTCAATACTTTAGAGTAGTGTCGAGTAAGAGTGATTGGTTGTCTCCTGACCTGAAAGGGTGCTTAATATCTGGATCACACTATCAAAGGAGGTCGAACCTCCAATATGAGAACCCTTTCGCGCGTGGTGCTGGGGGTGCCAACGGTCGTCATTTCGAATCATGTGGTGGGGAGGCCGTTACAAAAAAGTGCACTTTTTATAACGACCTCCCCAGCCCACGACTCGAAAGGACGACCGTCGGCACCCTCAGCACCACACTCGAAAGGGCTCAGCTCTGCAGACCAGGCACCCCAACCCTCTCTCCATTCACAGATGGGCTGTTTGAGGCCGCAACCTCCTTTTATGAGAAGTGATCCAATTAAGCTCCCAAATGAGGACTTCCCAGGAGGTCACCCATCCCGGAACTACTCTCATCTAAGCACACTTAACTATGCATCACAATTGGTGATGAGAAGCAAAAATATTTTATCGTTAAGCGTGTTTGGATGAGAGCTGTTTCGGGATGGGTGACCTTCTGGGAAGTCCTCGTAGGGGAGCTTAACTGGATCACTTCTCATTAAATGAAGGGTCGCGGCCTCAAACAACCCGTTTGTGAATGGAGGGTTAGGATGCATGGTGTGCAGACTTGTTGAGACTGAACTCTTTCTGCGGCTCAAGTGGTGATGAGAAGCAAAAAAACTTTATAGTTAAGCATGCTTGGATGTGAGTAGTTTCGGGATGGGTGATCTCCTCGGAAGTCCTCATAGGGGAGCTTAACTGAATCACTTCTCATAAAAGGGAGGATTGCGACCTCAAACAACTCGTTTGTGAATGGAGAGATGTTTGGGGTGCATGGTCTGCAGACCTATTGAGGCTGAACCCTTTTGAGCATGGCGTTGGGGGTGCCGATGGTCGTCCTTTCGAGCTGTGGGCTGGGGAGGTCGTTACACAAGGAGCTTGTTGAAGGCGTGTTAAGGCTACGGGTAAAGAAGCTGAGGACGGACAATGGGGGAGAGTTTACTTAACTTAAATTCTCCAACTTCTGCAGGAAGCACAAAATCAAGAGAAAACTGACTTGTGCTCACACTGCACAATAGAATGTAGTGGCAGAAAAGAAGATCTATCACTTGGTAGAGAGTTTGAAATGAAGGATCTTGGTGAACTTCACCATTTCCTTGGCTTAGAAGTGGAGAGGAAGAAGAGCGGTGTGTTTGTCTTCCAGAAAGGATATGCTGAGCGAATCATAAAGCATTTCGGCTTGAGGGAGGAAAAGTGCAGTTCTACTCCACTTGAAGTTGGGTTAAAATTTTGATGAGATGAAGGAAGGGTTCTTCCAAACCCCTTAGTATTTCGGGCTCTGGTCGGGAGTTTAATATACTTAATGATTACAAGGCCAGATATTTTATATGTCATTGGCTGATTAAGTCGGTATATGTAAGAGCCTAGTAAGCCTCACCTAGTGGCATCTAAGAGCATACTGAAGTATGTGAAGTTTACCTCGGACATGAGACTCTTCTATGAGAAGTACATGAGCTTCAATTTGCATGGGTTCACGGATGTTGATTATAGTGGAGATATAGATGATCGGAAGTCGACATCTGATTATGTATTCATGTGCGGATCGACAACTATCTCATGGTGCAGCAAGAAGCAGGATTCTTTATATGTTTCCACCACTGAAGTAGATTACAAGGAGTCGGCTTTGGCAACCCAGGAGGCTATCTGGCTGCGCAAATTGGTGGAAGGCATCCATGAGGAGGTGCAAGGTCCTACTCTTCTTCGCAGTGATAATGAGAGTGCTCTCAAGCTGGTTACAAATCCATTATGTTACGTGAGGACAAAACACATCGAGATTTGAGTATCACTTTGTTTGGGAGAAGGTGCTGTAAGGATCTCTGATGATGGAGCATGTATTGAGAAAGGACAATGTTGCAGACATCTTCACGAAGCCACTGCCAAAGGGACTGTTTGAACGACTGTAGGGTTTGCTTGGAGTGGTTTCTGATTCTCACTTCAAGGGGAGTGTTAAAAATGTTGAAGTGAAGTTGGCAGTCTGGATGCTCAGACGCGCAGACCGCTCAGATTGAGCAAAGACCGCACAGGTTGCGTGGCTTGGTTTTCAGCTCGCGTTGTTGGTCCTTGGCTATTTGAAGTTCATGCGGTCTGATTCGGTTGTTCGCACAATTGCACGGACTGATGTTCTTAACCACACAGTGCTATGCGGTTAGATGTTTCCAACCGCCCTTTCTGCCGACGGTTTCCCTATCTCCTGTGGCGATGACCGCATCCCCCTGCTCCCCTATAAATAGGGATCCTGGCCCTGTTATTTTTAACTAGAGTTGTGAGAACTGTAGTTTGCGGTTAATCTTGCGGTTAAGTTTTCCTAACCGTGCGACAAGGAGAAGTGACTTGTGTTGTTGTGTTTGCAGGCTGTGCAACTAGCATTGAGTGACTAGTCGACTAGTTTTGGCGGCTAAGTCGGTGGAGGCCCAGTGAGGATTACCAGACAACAGTGGCAGTTAAGTAGCAGGTCGCGGTTTGTGCGACTAGAGCAGTCTTCTTCCTTGACAGTTTATTTCCAGTTCAATAAGTCAGTCCACCCGGTACTTGCAGGTTGGTTGTCAGATCGGTTGGAGCAGCTTGTTCGTGTGACTTCAGCTATTAAGTGACTTCAACTATTAAGTGACTTTAGTGGCCAGACGACCAGAAGTGCGAACAGGTAACAGTTCAGCAGTCTAACAAGCCAATTTGTGTGACCTCGTGGTTAGAGGTGTGGGCATGCGACTAGACGGTCTCAGTGTTCAGTCCTCCAATTTTGCACCTGTCTATTTTTTGTGATTTACATCGGGTGCATCGCAGAATCATGTCTCGCATTGTAAAGAAGTGATTAATACAAGTGTTATTCTTGCTGCTTCAACTTGTTAATGGTTTACTTGGTCTTGTTTTGATTAATAGTGTTCCTGCGACTTCCGTTCTATAAAATTTTATAATTATTTTTTAAAAATTATAGCGGTTAACATTGGAGTGCGACAAACCAAAATTAAGACTCCGTTTGGCACGTTGTGGCAATCATGAACATCGAGGTTAAATTGTCATTCGTTATCGCCCTTCTAAAAAACTTCATCCACTTTCATGTTTAAGAGAAATTTTGCGTAATTATATAAATAATAAGTTTAGGAGAAATTTTGTCGGACGGAGTCATGAGTTTTGTCGGTATAAGGCGAGACGACGTTTTCGGTATGGACGCGCTATGCGTTGGTTGAATTCTTTCCAAAAGCCTTATCATAATTATAGTAATATATTAATTTTTTAATATTTTAATATTATAATGTGGGCTGGGCCAAAGACTAGTAGTCAACCCCCCACTTTAGTTCCGTCCATTGCTTAAAATACTTAACATGGCAGTTTCGTAATATATCAGCCATCAAGGGTTAAAGATGAATTCTATCCTCTTCAATAATTTCGTTGTACAGTGTTATTTGATTGTGCTTGCCATGTTCCCCATGATTTGATTGGAGAGTGCAACTAAATCTTTTTGTTTTCCTCGTGACAGCATCATCGTTCTTGGAATGATCGCGGTGGTGATCGCCTCAAGGAGAGATTTGGGGGGAGTAAAGTGCATCTCTGCACTTTACGGTAAAGTGCGGATATCCAACGGCTCGTGTGGATGCCGGCACACATCTCAAAGCAAGTGCATCTCATCTTGCTTTGAGATGTGTGCGGACATCCAACACGGACCGTTGGATGCACGCACTTCACGGTAAAGTGCACTTTACCTCACCCGACTCCTTGAGGAGGCACTTCCAAATCCTTTTCTCGGGAAGTGTAGACTTATTGGCAAGCGCGCTGTGCGAAGGCACGGTGACATCAACCCACGAAGGCGTCGCGTACGGCGCCTCAAGTGTCTTCAGCATGGATAACTAACGAGCCCCCAATGGTGGCAGACTGCAAGGCACGGGCTGCAGCGGAAGCTTTGCTACAGGAACCTCAGCCAGGAGCGTGCCCGCAGAACTCACCGCAAGCAAAGTACTCTCCAGAGGCCTAGACAGCGGCTGCCTTGAGTCGGCGGGGGAGTAGTGTTAATCTCCTAAAATGGCGGAGAGATAGCCCGGTTCTCGCTGGAAAGGGTGTCGAGGCCAATTTTTCCCTCGCCTAGGGAATCCTTGTCATTCCCTCATCGCTGGGACCGAACTACATAATCGCCAAGGGTGAGGTATGTTACGGCCATATGGGCGAGTCGTCAGAAGACAAGGTTAGACTCAACGCCAAGCACAACCTCAAGAGGTGAAGCATACCTTGTCAACCCGCTCTGAGCGCTAGCCCATAAGCAAATCGACGGTCACAGAGTAAGCAGTTTTCTTTATGGAAGGTTCCTCCCCCAAATCGACCATCTTGGTCACGCCACATGCCAAATGTTCAAAAGTGTGAGCCTCTGCTCATCTTCTCTGCAGAACTCACTTCAACCTCTCACGCTGAAGGAATTTATGCGAAGGAGCACTCCCGAACTGGGAGAAAAGACTACTCATTAGCGAGGCTGAAGTAGCCAGTTTTCATTGAGCCTTGTGAGAGGGCTCCCCTTTCTCCTCTGCAGTTGGAATAGATGTCGTCTTACAAGGCGAACCCATTTTTCCTTCACAACAGTCAAAAATTCAAGGGTAAATTTCTGGAATCCCCTCCTATTTAGGAGGGGGGTCCGACTCTGTCATCTCTCCAAGATCGATCTCGCTGAATAATGGCTTGGACTATTCTTTCTGAGCACCGAGCGAGTCCGTAAAGAGCAGTGATTGTATACAAATCATATCTGTCAAGGCTGGCCCTAACCCAACGGTGAGCCCACTTATCTCTAAAAGTGGCCCTCAATCCGAAGAGGCGAGGACCAGAAGGTCGTCAAGAAGATTTGAGAGGCAACCTAGACTCTCAACGAGCTCACCAAGATGATCTGAGAGCTCGCCTACACTACCAGTGAGACCACTAAAAAGGGGTGAGACCTTGCCTACACTACTGATGATCTCGCTGAGTCGATTCGAGAGCTCTCCTACTGCTAGCGAGCTCGACAAGCTATAGCAAGACTTCGACACAAGGTGACCTCGCCGAAGACAACACTAAACATATCACAATGCAGGTGTCATGTCTCGGTATTGTAGGAGGTAGAGTGACTATTTGCAGTTTATATAAAACACCCCACCCCACCCAACCCTTGATTGACGATAAATATGACTCTGAGGCATAAGTTGAAAGCACATTGACCCTGTTGATGTGCGAAATGCGTCACCGACCATTTAACGGGTTGTTCGATCTCACAAGCTAAGAATGAAGGAAGAAGAGTAGCAGGGATAGAGGAGAAGCTTGCTCGAGCAGAGAAGAAGCTTGCTTGAGCAGAGGAGAAGCTTGCTCAAGCAGAAAAGGAGCTTGATCAGGTACTGTCGAGCGGACAGCTACTTTGATGGTTAGCTTTGCAGGTTGGTGTCGAGAGAGGAGAGAAGAAGAGAGGAGGTCGCTAGCAGCGGCAACAGCAGACTTCGCCCGCCGCGGCTTGAATGCCACTCTTGCGACGGGCTTTTCCTTTAATCAAGTAGAGTTACAACTTGTTATTGCACCATTACATGAAAAAGCAGTGAAGGGTACAATAAGGGAAGCTGGCGGCTAAGGAAGAAGGTGCCAGAAACTAAGTAAAAGAGGCTGCAGAGGACTGGAGAACTGAAGCTGCAGATGCTGCCCAAGCTGCCTGCTGAGGGCGGAAAAAACTAAGTCCACAACCCTTGACGACCTGGGAGAACTGGAAATTAGAGGCTGCGGAGGCTGCTCAAGCTGCCTGCTGAGGGTAGAAAAAACTAAGTCCACAGCCCTTGACGACCTGGGCGGACTGGGGATTTGGAGGCCGCAGATCTTGCTTGATCAACTTTGACGGACTGGAAATATGAGTCCGCAACCTTTGATCAAGGTGGCAGTTCTTCTCCTGCGCGTGCAGAATGAGAGGCATTGGGGGTGTTGATGATGATGCTGAAATCTTCTTGTCTTCCTAGAGAGAGATGGAAAGTCTTTCCGAGGAGACCTCGGAGGCTGTTTGTAAGAAGAAGAATTTTTCTCCGATCCAAGCCTGGAGACGAAGTTGGGGTTGCTCTTTTCACCGCGGATATACGAGTTGGCTAAGCTGATCAACTCTTGATAAGTTCTCGGTGCTCGGACGTTAGCTTCAAACTTGAGTGGACCTTCACCATTACAACAAATATGGACATCAGTGACGTTTTTAAGAGGCATTGGAGACATTTTTCAAACGTCGTTAATGTTTTCGCGACGTTTTTACAAACGTCGCGCATGCCGCTAGCGTCGCGAATACAACCGTCGCCAAAAGTTTTCGTGACGTTTTTTATACACCCACCGCCTGACATTAGCGACATTTACGTTAATAAATGTGGCGCGCTTTGGCCACGTTTTGTAGTGTAAAATATTGCAAGCCTTTGCAATGTCAAACTAAAAAATAGGCAATTCTTGAGAGAAAAATATCTAGTCATAATTCGAGTAAAAACTCATAATTAATTAGATCGGAGGTAAAATTATTAGACACATTTTTGTATGAAAAATGTTACAAAAACTAAAAACAATGGCAACGTTTAAACAAACGTCGCCAAAAAAATGTGGTTGATGCTCATATTTGTTGTAGTGCACGCAGACCGTGAATAAGAGCCACTCAGTACATTTCTTGATCAACGATCTCAATGTCCAGGATTTCTTTCTTAAAACGATCCACAAAATGAGACCAAGTCTCATTATCTCGCTGCCTGATCTCAAAGAGGGCTTCTGGACCGCCCTTCCTCTTTGAAGAGGTAGAAAATCTGAGGAGGAACTCCCTTCGCAAATCAGTAAAGGAAGAGATTGACTGAGGTCGCAGTCCATAGAACCAATCTCTCACTTGACCATCAAAGGTTGTTATGAGGAGCTTGCTCTTGGTAGCATCGGAGAGGGTCTTGAGAGCAACGGCTGATTCAAAAGCTTGAAGATGCTTAACTGGATCAGTCTCCCCGGTGTAAATGGGCAACCGTGGCTCTTTGAAGTTGACTGGAGTTGGTTCATGCTGAACACTCTCCGTAAACGGCGATGGCTCTTCTGGTTCTACTGCACAAGGAAAGTAAGGAGCATGAGAAGTAGCTGCAAAAGGAGCAGGAGAATAAGAGAAAAAGGTTGCTGCGGGAGGAGCAAAGGCAGGAGCTGAAGAGAAGGGGTGACTTCCCTGAAAATTCAGAAATCTAGCTGGACTTCCCGGGCAGCTTCCGGAAGAAGTTTTGACGAGCTGCAAATCATCATCCTGAGATCGCAAAGTAGCTGCAGGCCCTTGCGGAAAAGTTGGAGTATAAAGAGGAGGATAGACCGGCGGATAAGCCGGTGGATAGACTTGAGGAGTCTCTGATGTTGGTGCTGGATTGATTGGAGGAACTGGCGCTGCTGAAGATTGAGGGGCCAATTGCCGCGTGAGAGCTGCTAGAGTACGGTTGATGGCTTGAAACTGTTGGGCAGTTTCTCTGCGAGATTGCTCTAAGGCCTCCCAAAGAGAATCATCACTGGGACTTGAAGTAAGATTCTCGGCTGGTTGATGGTCTGACATGAGTAACCACTGCTTTCACTGTCCGATCGAGATCTGAAGGCCGCGTGTTAACTGTTGATGCGCGAAATGCGACACCGACAAGTTAACGGGTTGTTCAATCTCACAAGCTAAGAATGATGGAAGAATGGTTGCGGGGATAGAGGAGAAGCTTGCTCGAGAAGAGAAGAAGCTTGCTTGAGCAGAGGAGAAGCTTGCTTGAGCAGAGGAGAAGCTTGCTCAAGCAGAAAAGGAGCTTGATCAGGTACTGTCGAGCGGACAACTACTTTGATGGCTAGCTTTGCAGGTTGGTGCCGAGAGAGGAGAGAAGAAGAGAGGAGGCCGCTAGCAGCGGCAACAGCAGACTTCGCCCGCCATGGCTTGAATGCCGCTCTTGCGACAGGCTTTTCCTTTAATCAAGTAGAGTTACAACTTGCTATTGCACCATTACATGAAAAAACAGTAAAGGGTACAATAGGGGAAGCTGGCGGCTAAGGAAGAAGGTGCCAGAAACTAAGTAAAAGAGGCTGTAGAGGACTGGAGAACTGAAGCTGCAGATGCTGCCCAAGCTGCCTGCTGAGGGCAGAAAAAACTAAGTCCACAACCCTTGACGACCTGGGAAAACTGGAAATCGGAGGCTGCGGAGGCTGCTCAAGCTGCCTGCTGAGGGCAGAAAAAACTAAGTCTACGACCCTTGACGACCTGGGCGGACTGGGGATTTGTAGGCCGTAGATCTTGCTTGATCAACTTTGACAGACTTGAAATATGAGTACGCAGCCTTTGATCAAGGTGGCAGTTCTCCTCCAGTGCGTGCAGAATGAGAAGCCTTGGGGGCTATTTATAGGCCCGAGGAGAATCTTCTAGAAGCGGGCCCAGTGACGTCATCATCGACGACCTCGGCGGACTGAGAACATGAGGTCGACGATCTCGGCGGACTGAGAAAATGAGGTCGACGACCTCGGCGGACTCCGCGGACTGGCCTTCTCTCTGCTGGGGCAGACTTCCGGTTGGCAGCTAGAAGAGGGCATGCAGGCTGAGCGACCTGAGGAGCAAGCAGACGGATCCTGGGGGAAACTGGGCGGACTCCAGGGGGAGTCCGCCCCTGACAGAGCGGAGGCCGCCCCCTAGCGAGCGACCTGGGCGGACTCCAGGGGGAGTCCGCTCGGCTGGCGGAGGTCGCCCCTAAGGGCGGCCAGCGGAGGCCGCCCCTTAGCGGCGCGGCCAGCGGAGGCCTCCCCTAGCGGGCGGCCTGGGCGGACTCCAGAGGGAGTCCGCCCGGCAGGCGGAGGCCGCCCCTGGCGGGCGGCGAGCGGAGGTCGCCCCCTAGCGGGCGGCCTTGGCGGACTCCAGGGAGAGTCCGCCCGGCAGGCGGAGGTCGCCCCGGGCGGGCGGCCAGCAGAGGCCGCCCCCTAGCGGGCGGCCTGGGCGGACCTCAGGGGGAGTCCTCCCGGCAGGCGGAGGTCGCCCCTGGCAGGCGGCCAGCGGAGGCCGCCCCTGGTGGGCGGCCAGTGGAGGCCGCCCCCTAGCGGGCGGCTTGGGCGGACTCTAGGGGGGAGTCCGCCCGGCAGGCGGATGTCGCCCCTAGCGGGCGGACAGCGGAAGCCGCCCCCTAGCGGGCGGCCTGGGCAGATTCCAAGGGGAGTCCGCTCGGCGGGCGGAGGTTGCCCCTGGCGGGCGGCCAGCGGAGGCCGCCCCCTAGCGGGCGGCATGGGCGGACTCCAGGGGGAGTCCGCCCGGCGGGGGGAGGCCCGGCAGGCGGAGGCGGGGCCGCCCGGCAGGCGGAGGCCGCCGGCAGGCGGAGGCCGCCCCTGGCGGGCGGCCTGGGCGGACTCCAGGAGGAGTTCGCCCGGCAGACGGAGGCCGCCCCTAGCGGGCGGCTAGCGGAGCATCCGTCCTTGAGCAACTTTAGACTCGGCAGTCCGTCTTGCGTGGACACGGTGGACATCAGGGGTAGCCTGCTCCTTCCGGGTGTGTGGTGGGACCTCCACGCTGAGACCTTGGGCTTGTCCCTTACGTTCCTAGTCTAGAGCCTAAATCGTTTGCTTGGGGGTAGTAGGTGAGCGATCACCCCTCTTTTGGGATCCCGAACTTTACAGAAGTCATTTTTGGCTTCAACAAAGAAGATATATGTGACTAAATCTAGAGTAGTCATCGATAAAAGTTATCAGGTACTTCCTACTTGCTCTTTTGAAAGTTTTTTAGTCACAAATTTCATAATGTATTAACTCTAGTTATTGCGTGCTCCTATAAATCTGACTAAAAGGTGTTCTAAATATCTTTGTTTGAGCACAAATCTCACATTTATCAAACTTGATTGTTGTGTCTAAGAGAATATTATGAGTTTTATACTAGCAAGAGTAGTTTTTTATAGTTCATGTGTCCTAGTCTTGCATGTAAAGTCTTATGATTTATCAGATTTAAACTAACTTGATTAACTACTTTGTTTGCTAGACTCAATCTTTACATCCTTTTTAAGACAGATGTACGATCAAAGTACGAGTTAACCATCATGGTTACTTTTCAACAACTAATATTAAAAGGCATACAAACATTACACAACAGGCTAATTGAAACTAAATTAACAGCTAATGTGGGTATAAATATTTAATAATTTTCAAATTAAATGCTTACATGAAGAGAGTAGCAAATCCGCAGTCTCAGTCTGGAGTACCTCTGCAGTATCCCCATTCGTAACTGTCATAGTTTCTTTGACTGCAATGACATCCTTCAGTAGAGTAGAATTATTGCAAACATGACATGTATTGTTGGGGTTGTGGAACACTTCCGGTCCTCTTGTTTCTCACACGGGTTAGCCCACGTGAGCTTAGAGGAATCGAAGTGTGATCCCCTCCGACATATCTGGCGCCGACGACAGCGGGGGTCCGGGGGCAGCCGCCCCGGCCCAAATTTTTGGGGGGTGTTTTTTCCCCAAGCGTCGAACTGGGTTCGACGTTCGTCGAACTCAGCTCGACGTTCGTCGAACGGGCCAAGTTCAACGAACGTCGAGCGCAGCTCGACGAACGTCGACCGCCGTTCGACGATCGGTCGAACGGGCTGAGCTCGACGACTCGTCGAGCGCCGTTCGACGATCGTCGGCGTTCGACGTTCGACATCGCCGAACGTCGAGCGCAGGTCGACGATGCTGCTTCTGGTTGCATATTTAAGGCTTTTTTCAGTTCCTTTTTTAGGGATACGGACGAAAAAAGACGAGTGATTGACAGGCGGCGGCGTATTCATTTTGGAGGTGATCCAGAAGATATTCTTCTACGGTATTCTTCTTGTCCAGAAGTAGAGAAGGTAGGATCAGGCTTTAGATCCTTGTAACCTTTGTGAAATCTGTAATTTTCTGGTGAATACAAGAAAGGAGGAGAAGAAGGGGAGAGAGGACGTTAGCCGGTTTTGGGTGAACCTCTGTATATCTCTGTGTCTGTGATTGCTCTGTTTCTGTTTTGTGTTTTGTTATTCGTTTGTCAAATTTCTGCTTCTCGGCGCTCGGATTCCTTACATGTACACCTGAATCTAGGCACCATTCTGTACTGACCTTTCATTTCAACACCATGAAATAAAAATTGTAGACACAGTCTGATAAAATATGTTTGCTTTGTAGTCAGATTTAGGTGTGCTGGATTCGCCCTTTTAGGTTGCATGTATTCAGAAGCACAATTACCCTACTTGTTGCAGTTGTAACACTTAACTTTAAATTTTAATCTTTTTTGCTTGTGTCTGCAACTTCAGGTGCACTGATAGCTAGTTTAGTCTTCCCAGGCTTAGGATATATGACCATGTTAACAATAGATTTCTGCTTATAATCATCTTTAAGCGTGTCTACTCCGATTTTCGTGCTCAATACACATGAATCGCTTGAAGTTTTTAAGACCAATATGTGTCTTCTTCCGATATATCTCTATTTTAAAGAGTATCATGCCGATGGGAGTTTAAAAATGATAGCTCCTGCAACAAAACTATTTGACAATAGAAGGTTCTCACTGTTGAGCTTGTTTTATAAGAGTCTCAAAGTCTGCAACCTAAGAAAGAATCATTCTCTTCATTAAAGGTAAATGTCAAGAATTTATCCATTAGGTGCGTCTTTGATATATTCTCTTCTTCCCGAATTGTTACTCCAGAGCATCTCAGATTCCTTTTGAAGTTTTCATCTTGTTGTAGATCTCTATCAGTATGTTGGAGAGACAATTAAGGAGGTAATCGCGACACAAAGTCTTCGTCATTGATCCACTGATCTTATCTCCTCCTATTTATGAAAAATCGGAATAAACATATAAAATATATTTAAATACTTCAACCGAACAGAATGTTCTGCTCTCAGACACTGAATTTGAGATTTACTCTTTTTATGATTTCACGGAGAGATTCTTTCTTTAACCAATCCCAAATCTTCCTAAGATACACTCTTTCCTGAAGATAAACTTTCCTCTAATATTCACAAACAATCCTAGTCCATCCTTTCATCTACCACAACAACTCCGTTTTTCCTGAACT